>JBBPBX010000944.1:11376-22876 GCA_038048925.1 Garcialebias charrua | reverse complement strand
GGACCTCGATGCTTCGGCTGCTACGGACCTCAATGCTTCAGCTGCTACGGACCTTGATGCTTCGGCTGCAGCGGACCTCGACGTTCGGCTGCTGCGGACCTCAACGCTTCGGCTGCTACGGACCTCAACGCTTCGGCTGCTGCGGACCTCGACGCTTCGGCTGCTGCGGACCTCGACGCTTCGGCTGCTACGGACCGCGACGCTTCGGCTGCTGCGGACCTCGACGCTTCGGCTGCTGCAGACGTCTCAACGCCGGTCTCGCCGACTGAAGCAGACGTCTCGATGGCAGACTCACCACCTGTGATCTCGCCACCTGAGGTCTCACCGCCCGACGACGAGGGTCCCGACGATGAGGGTCCTGACGACGTCTCAGAGGGTCCCGACGACGAGGGTCTCGACAAGGGTCCCGGCGACGACGAGGGTCCCGGCGACAAAGAAAACGTTGAGGGTCCCGGGGACGATGAGGGTCCCGGCGACGACGAGGGTCCCGGCAACGACGTGGGTCCCAGCGACGTCTCATCGCCCGTCTCGGCGGCCAGCAACGTCTCATCACCCGTCTCGGAGCCTAGCGACGTCTCATCGCCCGTCTCGGCGCCAGCGACGTCTCATCGCCTGTCTCGGCGCCCAGCGACGTCTCATCGCCCGTCTCGGCGCCCAACCGCGTCTCATCGCCCGTCTCTGTGCCCAGCGACGTCTCATCGCCCGTCTCGGCGCCCAGCAACGTCTCATCGCCCGTCTCGGAGCCTAGCGACGTCTCATCGCCCGTCTCGGCACCCAGCGACGTCTCATCGCCCGTCTCGGAGCCTAGCGACGTCTCATCGCCCGTCTCGGCTCCCAGCGACGTCTCATCGCCCGTCTCGGCGCCCAGCGACGTCTCATCGCCCGTCTCGGCGCCCAGCGATGTCTCATCGCCCGTCTCGGCGCCCAGCGACGTCTCATTGCCCGTCTCGGCGCCCAGCGACGTCTCATCGCCCGTCTCGGCGCCCAACGACGTCTCATCGCCCGTCTCGGCGCCCAACGACGTCTCATCGCCGTCTCGGAGCCCAACGACGTCTCATCGCCCGTCTCGGCGCCCAGCGACGTCTCATCGCCCGTCTCGGCGCCCAGCGACGTCTCATCGCCCGTCTCGGCGCCCAACGACGTCTCATCGCCCGTCTCGGCGCCCAACGACGTCTCATCGCCCGTCTCGGCGCCCAACGACGTCTCATCGCCCGTCTCGGCGCCCAACGACGTCTCATCGCCCGTCTCGGCGCCCAACGACGTCTCATCGCCCGTCTCGGCGCCAACGACGTCTCATCGCCCGTCTCGGCGCCCAACGACGTCTCATCGCCCGACGACGGGGGTCCTGGCGACAACGACGACAAGAGTGTACCGGCCGACGACAAGAGTGTACCGGCCGACGAAAAGAGTGTACCGGCCGACGACAAGAGTGTACCGGCCGGTGACCTTGGCGTTTTGGTTCCTGCCGTTGATGGACGGTATCACGGCCGCCCGCCTGTCGGTCTCCAGCCTGCTGGACGGCTTCACGGCCGCCCGCCCGAACGGCCTCTGTCTGATGGACGGCTTGCCTGCCGCCCGCCCGAAGTGCTCTGGCCTGCTGGAAGACCCCCCGGCCGGCCGCCGGATCTCTTGGGCATAGATGTTGTCTCCCCTGTTTCTTTTTTTTCTTCCAGGTTTTTTCCTGTCAGCCTTATGTTTTTGGTTTTTTTGTCTTGTTGTGCCCTCCATCCTGTCTCCTCCCCCCTCCCTCCCTGGTTGTGTGGGGGCCCTTCTTGGGGATGTCGGGTGCCACCCTTGAGGGGGTGGGGGTTATGTCAGGCTCTGTCCCTGTCTGTTTCTTTAGGTTACTTTGTGTTCCCCTCCTGTCATACTTTGTTATTCTGAGCTTTGTGGTTTCTGTGTATCTCATTCAGTCTTTGTCATTTCCCACTCACTTCTCAGTCTGTCTCTCTGTGCTCAGGCCTTCAGCCTTAGGCCCTATTTACATGGACACAGTGGGGGGAAATGGAGGTTTGGGGTATGTTAATTAGAGGCAAAAGATTTGCGTTGACACGGGCGAATTCTGTGGATATGACTCCCCCCGCCCTCATAAATTCACTGTAGTTACCATGCCAGGCCATTAGATGGCGCTGTGAATTTTTGAACCTTCACTATTGCGCATGAGTGCTGCATAGTGTTCTCTCTGTCGAAGACGTTGAAGTTTTGTGGATTATTGGAATATTGGTGGCAGTTGCTCTGCTTTTTGGGATCGGCGGATGTTTTCTGCTACTGGAAGCTGAGGGAGGCGGCCGCAGCAATCAACGCGCTGGCGAGACTCCCTGCTCAACAAGATTCTCTGATCCGGGCTATGACCTCAACAAGCCAGCTGTTGTACGAGCTGAACCGCACGGTGGGAGCAGCGGCGGACAGCCGCGGACCTGCGGTGCGCTTTGGGACTCGTTTACAGCCGAACCATCAGGGCTCACACGGGGATTTGTAGCTCGGAACCTCACATAATTCGGCGATTTAATAATAATTATAATTAATTCAATTTATAACGCACTTTTCATTACTGAAAATCTCAAAGTGCTACACATATATTGAATGCTACACACATTCATAAACCGGTGGCGGCAGACTACCATGCAAGGTGCTTTCCAGTCCTACCAGGAGCAACTCAGGGTTAAGTGTCTTGCCCAAGGACACAACGACACATGGTGCGGGTCCCGGGAGTCGAACCGCCAACTTTCCGATTGGGAGACGACTGCCCTTACCACTACGCCACGGCCGCCCCTTTGGACCTGAACAGCACCTGGACTTCAAGGCTGCAGTCAAAAGTACACTGTAGCCTGGCCTGAAAATAAATAAGTAACTAATCTAATCTGGACTGTGAGCAACCTTGGAAAAAGAAGGCTGTCTGCAATCTTCTCCCGGAGTGAGAACAGGGTATCCGCGGGGTTGTAAAAGGTAGTAAAAGGTAGTAAATGAAATTAACACAAATTAAGGCCATTAAAAAGTATTAAAAAGTAATAAACGTCATCTGACGAGGTATTAATTTTTTAAAAACCTACACAACTATATTTTTCTTGTTCTGTCGTCTAAAAAAAGGTCTGTGAATTTATTTATCTTTTCTAATTTTATGTTCCAAGTAGGACCTTAGCTAAAACAAAGACGTCATATCGTCAGTCAGTGTGCGCGCGCACCTACAGCTGGTATCATGTCTGTAAAAAGAAACAGGAAAGGATCACGGCTTTATCCTCCGACATTTAACAAGAAATGTACCTAAACAATTGTTTGTTAGCTCGAAATTATAGCAAAAGGGGTGTCTCAGTCTAACGTTTTCTTAATAAATGTACTTTAATGGTTAAATCGGCTTTATTAAAAAAAAAAAAGTGTCGCTGCCTCAGTGCCTGTGTGCTCCGTGATCGCTCAGCGGTGACAAACAGGAAAAAGGAGCGCGGCTCGTTTCGCCGACATTTAACAAGAAAATTACCTAAACAATTATTTGTTAGCTCGAAATTATAGCAGAGGTGTTTTTCTGTCTGTCATTTTCTTAATAAATGCACTTTAATGGTCAAATTAGCTGCATTTCGCCACCGTGGTGCAGCTTGCTGCTGGATTGAAGGTTCAAGCAGAGAGGTGGGGAGAGTATGGCAGGCCGATTGAGTCATTAATAGCTAGTGAAGATTCTCAGTCATCCAGGACATGGTGAATTCTAAAAAGTGCAATAAAAAAACAATAAAGTATAATATAATAGTATAATAAATAGTATAATAAATAAAGTCCAGTTGTTTTTGTCTTGAACTTTTTTAAATTTGTCATTATAGGCACGTTTTCCTATTACATGATCCAACAGCATGCCATATTTGAAGTTTTTTTTTTTTTTCAGTCAGAATGAATGAAACGGTCATATTTCAGTGTTATGGTTTATAAATATGGGGAAAAAAATCTATAAATATGTCACTTCGTCCTATAAGTTGCAAGGCATGTAAATTATGCAAAAAACTGCAACTTACAGGATGAAAAATACAGTAGTTATTATTTTTCTACCTCTCTTTTTGAATTATGCATGTGTTCAGTGTTGAATTATTTTAACTAAACTGTTCTGTTTTCAAGTTTACAGCTTTTGTTTGCCATTAGAGATATGTTATGTGTGGGAATAATTAAACTTTTTCTCTTGGGTTAGATTTAAATAACAAGTAGGTCAGTGCTTTTATTGAGGCAAGAAGCAAATTGATGTATCCAGTAATTGTTATAAAACTACATTTACTACCAAAGTTTAGGAAGAAAATGACAGTAATCTATCACTTTACAATTAGTTGCTCTAAACTGAAGTACAACAGGTTGCCGCTACGGTTACAGCTCGGTGCCGTGATGGTATTAAAAAATATTTTGATGGTATTAAAAAGGTATTAAAAGGTATTAAATTCAACTCTGGAATTTCTGCATATACCCTGGATAAAGCTGTTGAGAACTCGCTCCCCCCCCCAGAGGTCTCGTGTGCTTTCAGAATGGAGCCGAGCTGAATGCCATCTACAGACTGTGCTGATCTGAAATGATTTTCACGGACAATCTCCCTGCTTCCCATGAAATGCAACATGTCTTGTCTTATTCGTGCTAAAGCTGGTAGAGTTTTTTAGACTTTATCATGGAGTGTCCTAAGACAAATTGTGATAGATTCTTTTTTGAATGCCACTGATTACCCGACTGTATGTTCCTTTTTCATATCTGATTGTTGGTGGCGCGGTTTAATTACTGCTGCGGCTTCCGTGCGTACGTCCCTCTTCGGATTGTGCGCGCACCAATTGCAAAACTTTGTACCTTGGTGCAAATATGCCAATAAAGATATATTCTATTCTGTTAAGACTTAACATTTTCTTTTGTTTAAAACATATGGCTAAAACTACATTTGATATATTTTGCTAGGAGTGTGAATCTTTCAGTGTCGGGCGATTCGATTCCTCTTTTTGGTGTCACGGTTCTATTCAAAATCGATTTTTCTATGGAAATGGTCATACATTTTGTTTCAGTTATGTACCGGTAACTGACAAGCTGAAAAGACTAAACAACCATGTAAACAAACAGAGCATTTACAGGGTATCCGCGGGGTTGTAAAAGGTAGTAAATGAAATTAACACAAATTAAGACCATTAAAAAGTATTAAAAAGTAATAAATGTCATCTGACGAGGTATTAATTTTTTCAAACCTACACAACTATATTTTTCTCGTTCTGTCGGCTAAAAAAATGTCTGTGAATTTATTTATCTTTTCTAATTTTATGTTCCGAGTAGGACCTTAGCTAAAACAATGACGTCATATCGTTGGTCAGTGTGCGCTCGCACCTACAGCTGGCCGAGGCACGTCTGTGAAAAGAAACCAGAAAGAGGAACGTGCCTTGATCCTCCGACATTTAAGAATAGAACCTAAACAATTGTTTTTTAGCTCGAAATTTTAGCAAAGCTGTGTCTCAGTCTAACGTTTTCTTAATAAATGCACCTTAATGGTTAAATCGGTATAATAAAAAAAGAAAAAAGTTTTGCTGCCTGTGTGTGCACCGGGAACGCGCAGCAATGAGAAACGGGAAAGTGGATCGCGGCTCGTTTCGCCGGCATTTAACAAGAAAATTACCTAAACAATTATTTGTTAGCTCGAAATTATAGCAAAGGTGTGTTTCTGTCTCATCATTTTCTTAATAAATGCACTTTAATGGTAAAATTAGCTGCATTTCGCCGCCGTGCTGCAGCAGGATTGAAGGTTCCAAGCAGAGAGCAGAGAGGTGGGGAGAATATGGCAAGCCGATTGAGTCATTAATAGCTAGTGAAGATTCTCAGTCATCCAGGACATGGTGAATTCTAAAAACTGCAAGAAAAAAACAAAGTATCAAGTGTAGTATAATAAATAGTATACTGTAATAAATAAAGTCCAGTTGTTTTTGTCTTGAACTTTTTTTAATTTGTCATTATAGGCACGTTTTCCTATTACATGATACAACAGCCAACCGCATGCCATACACTATTACCGGTACCACTATGGGGCCCATCAAGTATTGCTGTTTTATTTTTTATTTTTTTTCAGTCAGAATGAATGGAAACAGTCATGTCTCGGCTAAAAATGGGGAAAATCCATAAATATGTCACTTTGGCCTGTAAGTTGCAGGGCATGTAAATTATGCAAAAAACTGTAACTTACATGATGAAAAATACAGTAGTTATTATTATTCTCCCTCTCTTTTTGAATTGTGTATGTGTTCAGTGTTGAATTATTTTAACTAAACTGTCCTTATACCTGCTGCCACTCGGTGCTATTTTCCGGAAACACAATATACCTTTCCACTTCTACGCTGATGACTGTCAAATCTACTTCCCCCTAAGACAAAATGGTACAGGCTCTATTCAACCTCTGCTCGACTGCCTGGCTGACATCAGGGACTGGATGGCTTTAAATTTCTTAAGCTTCAATGATAAGAAGTCTGAAGCCATATTGTTCCTTCCCAATGACACAACCTCAAACCACTGCATTGACCTGTCTGCTCTACCCCTGTCCGAAAAACAAAAAGTCAAAAATCTGGGAGTGATAATGGATCCTTCCATGAAACTCAACAGTCATGTAAACATGATCGTCAAATCCTGTTTTTTCCAGCTGAGGCGTCTGTCTAAGCTGAAGCCCATATTATCCAAAAAGCACCTGGAGACAGTGATTCACGCATTCATTACATCTAGGCTTGATTACTGCAATTCACTTCTGTTTGGCGTCAGTCAAGCCACCATTGCACGATTACAACTGGTTCAGAACGCAGCTGCCCGATTTTTAACCAGCACACGCAGAAGAGAGCACATTACACCAGTCTTGGCCTCCCTTCACTGGCTACCGGTTCATCTTCGAATCCAATTCAAAATTCTCATGTATGTCTACAAATCGCTGAACAGTCTCGCCCCCGCCTATCTCTCGGATCTGATACACCCATATGTCCCTCCACGTGCTTTGAGGTCAGAGGATCAGGTACTCTTAATAGTTCCAGAAACTCGCCTTAAGCGCAGGGGTGACAGGGCGTTCTCTGTAGCAGGCCCAAGACTCTGGAACGAGTTACCGCTGCTCATCAAACAGGCCCCCTCCCTCTCGGTTTTCAAATCCCGGTTAAAAACTCACTACTACTCCATTGCTTTCAATGCCAGCTGATTTGTATTGGATCGTTTGATTTATGATCTGCAATGTTTTTATGTTTTTCGTGTTGTACTTCATTGTCTGTGTTGCCTGTTGCGTGTTTGTTTGTCCAGCACTTTGGTGTGGACTTGTTCCTGTTTAAAGTGCTTTATAAATAAAATGGTATGGTATGGTATGGTATGTTCTGTTTTCAAGTTTAAGGTTTTTCATTTGCCATTGGAGATATGTTGTGTGTGGGAACAATTAAACTTTTTCTCTTGGGTTAGATTTAAATAACAAGTAGGTCAGTGCTTTTATTGAGGCAAGAAGCAAATTGATGTATCCAGTAATTATTATAAAACTACATTTACTACCAAAGTTTTAGCCTGGCCCTCGCCATTCTTACGCAGCTCCGCTCAATTCTCATTTCCCTTCAGAGTCAGAGTCAGAGAGAATTTATTGTCATTTGCACCGCATGTAGTACATGTGTTGAAAACGAGATTATGTACACAGGGTCCCAGTTACATCCAACAACAAATGCAAGAGAAAAACAATAATAACATCTAGGATTAACTAAGAGAGACATCAGCTAGTAATACACTAAGCCCTAATGTAGTAGAAAAACATCATTATAAACAGCAGCACGAACATGAGCAGATGGTCACAGATGAACGCAGCAACAAGAAACAGATCAGTATCAGCATGATGTGACATTTTGCAGTGTTTATTCTTATTATTTATTTATTCATGAGTCTGACAGCCTCAGGGTAGAAGCTGTTCCTCAGTCTAGTGGTTCTACATTTGATGCTCCTCAACCTCCGTCCCGAGGGGAGTGGTGCAAAGAGTGAGTGTGCTGGGTGAGTGAGGTCTTTCATGATGCAGGTGGCTCTTTTTCTGCATCTGGAGGTGTAGATGTCTGTGATGGTGGGGAGACTGACTCCCACAGACTTCTGTGCAGCCTTCACCACTCTTTGTAGAGCTTTCCTCTCTGCAACTGTGCAGCCTCCATGCCACACGTTGATGCTGGAGCACAGGACGCTCTCCACTGCACACCTGTAGAACGAGGTGAGGACTGAGCTTCTCAGACCGGCTCGTCTCAGCCGTCTGAGGAAGTAGAGTCTCTGATGACCTTTCTTGATCAGGCTGGTGGTGTTATTGCTCCAGCTGAGGTTATCATTCAAGTGTACACCCAGGTACTTGTAACTGGAGACCACCTCCACCGCAGATCCACCTATATACAGTGGGGTGTGGGTGTGTTTGTTCCTTCTGAAGTCCACAATCATCTCCTTCGTCTTCTTCACATTCATGTGAAGGTTGTTCTCTTTGCACCAGCTCTCCAGATGTTCCACCTCCTGTCTGTAGCTGGATTCATCATTATCTGTGATGCATCCCACCACAGCTGTATCATCTGCAAACTTAACAATATGACAGCCTGGAAGTGTGGCTGTACAATCATATGTGAGCAGAGTGAACAGAAGAGGGCTCAGCACACATCCTTGAGGAGAGCCAGTGCTGAGGGTGATGGTGGAAGAGGAGAAGTTGTGGATCTTCACGGACTGTGGTCTGTTTGTTAAGAAGTCTAAGACCCAGTTACAAATAGAGGGGCTTAGTCCAAGTGTAGATAGTTTGTCTATCAGAGTTTGGGGGATCATGGTGTTGAAGGCAGATGTGAAGTCCACAAAGAGCAGACGCACGTATGAGTCCTTCTGATCCAGGTGGGTGAGAGCAGTGTGGACCACAGAGGAGATGGCGTCCTCTGTTGATCGGTTCTCACGGTATGCATATTGATGAGGGTCCTCGCTGATGTTGACGGCTGTCTTGATGTGGGACATGACCAGTTTCTCAAAACATTTAGCGACTATCGGGGTGAGAGCCACCGGTCTATAGTCATTCAGACCAGTCACTGTGGAGCTTTTTGGGACTGGGATGATGGTGGCAGTCTTCAGGCAGGTGGGAACTGACTCCAGTGAAAGTGAGGTGGTGAAGATGTCAGCCAGCACCTCACAGAGCTGGTCCGCACATTCCTTCAGAACTTTCCCTGGGATGTTGTCTGGACCCGTAGCTTTATGAGGGTTGATCCTTCTGAGACTACCTCTCACTTCTGCTGCGGTCACTTTGAGGTGCTCCTCGTCTGGTGATGAGTTGAGTCTGGTGCTAGTTGGTCTGTTTGGATCATCAAAACGTGCATAAAACTTATTGAGGGCATCAGGCAGGGATGGGTCCCTGGGGCATTGTTTGCTTTTGCCCTTGTAGTCTGTTAAGCATTTGATGCCCTGCCACATGCTCCGTGGATCATGTGAGGTGAACTGTCCCTCGATCCTCTGTGCATACGCGGCTTCACTGCTGGGTCTGGGACTTGTCCCATAGACAAGGATATCTCCGGTAGATTTTTGACCGGACCAATCAGAGAACAGAAGGCGGAGTTTTGAACGACGTCGACTGACGTCGTCATTCAAAATGGCTGCCGCCACGAAGGAATTTTCAATAAAACAAGGTAAAAAACTATTATTTCTCTGCTGATAAAAAATGTATTTCTTAGCTAACGTTATATCAGAAGTGTTCCTGAGCAATCAGAGAGCAGAAGGCGGAGTTTTGAACGACGTCGACTGACGTCGTCATTCAAAATGGCTGCCGCCACGAAGGAATTTTCAATAAAACAAGGTAAACTATTATTTCTCTGCTGATAAAAAATATATTTCTTAGCTGACGTTATATCAGAAGTGTTCCTGAGCTTAACAGTTCCTAAATCAATTCACGAAATGGTCAAATCTGCTGGATTTAAATAGTTTCGGTTTGACATTTTCCAAACAGCCTCGGGTGCGCTACGAAAATAAATGATAAAAAATCGAATTTTATCTCAAATGTTTCATCTAGGCCAACAGTCAGTAAATTAGAGACATATAATTACACACTGGTAGCAGAAAAAATATCCACCGAGTGGTTTCTGAGCTTTTTATCTGAATAGCCTGGACCTCGCCAGGCTAAACTAACAAAACTCCGCCTTCTGTTCTCTGATTGGTCCATTCAAAAATCTAACGGAGAAATCGTTGTCTATGGGAGAGATGCCAGACCCTAGTACAAAGCGAAGTGAAGGACATGGGTCTGGTATCAACCAGGCTACCAAAGTTTAGGAAGAAAATCACAGTAATCTTATCACTTTACAATTAGTTGCATGGAACTGAAATGCAACAGGTTGCCGTTACGGTTACAGCTCAGTGCCGTGATGGTATTAAAAAATATTTTGATGGTATTAAAAAGGTATTAAAAGGTATTAAATTTAACTTAAGAATTTCTGCATATACCCTGATTTATTTAAAACAATAATTTTATGTTCTTTACTGTATTGAATCTTTTTCATCATTTTATATTTATACCAAAAATAGGAACAAAGATAAGTGTGCAAAACATTCTGCAACTTAAATTACCAGTACAGTATTAGGTTAGCTTAGTTGCCTGGATTTTTCAAAAAAAAAAAAATCTACTGGTAGTAACAAATAATTCATCTATCATCTTTATCCACTTCTTCCTTTACGGGTCACTGGTATAATTGGTGCCTGTGTCCAACTATCACTGTGTGAGAGGTGGGGGACCCTGGACAGGTCTCCAGCCCATCACAGACAAATAATGGGAAAAGTGTTGTCTCCGCTCCGTTTAATGTTTGGATGTGAGCTTAAAATTATGGTAGATCTCTGTATTTAAAACGCATGTACTGTACATAGAAAGATGTCACTCAAAGAATTGAAAAACTTTAAACTATGTACAGACTTGACTGCTTAGAAAGCTTGTGCTCAGCTGAGCTCACATCTTGAGCAACTGGATGAGACCGCTTTAACACGGCTATAAAAAAAAAAGCACGGATGGTCTACCAGAGTCCCTTTGTTCTGTCCTCTGTGCACTGAAACCTCTTCTTCAGTGTCAGAATTGGAAAGGCTCAAAAAGACGTTATCACACAATGGCTCCTTGTCACTCTCCCTTGTGCTGTCCGCTTCATCCCGCAGTAGTCTAGCCTCAATGCACGTGTATACTGGAGAATGGGTCAATGACAGTATCTCATTGGTCATTAAGGTTACACTTCTGGTCACATGATGACAGAGAACCGGTAGGTGGAGTTATGGTAGTTAATTTTGAAACCATGACCTAGAATCGTAGCACATCTGATTATCTGCAGTCATTCTTCCTGTTACAAATGCCTTCCCCAAAGAAGGGTGGGGTGTTGGGTGCCAAGAGAACACAGCCTTGTTAAAAGTAAATTTTAGACAGTGGCAGGAAACCTTTCAAAATAAAACTAAAAATATATACATTTTGAAAAATATAAAAAAAATGCACGAATAAGACGCTCCTGCATATAAACCACAGAGTTCAAAGTGTGAGACAAAAGTA
>JBBPBX010000944.1:0-11295 GCA_038048925.1 Garcialebias charrua | reverse complement strand
TAGGCATTTTTGGAATGAAGCGACTTGTATGGTGGAAAATATGGTAATCTTTAAACAAACATTGCACCTGAAGAATTAAATCTGTTCTCACTTTTAATCAGATTCTTGAGACTCGCTGTACTGAACAACGCAAGAACGCAGAGGATGAGCGGTCCAGTCGCCAGGAAGAGGTGAACCAGGCTCACACAGCTGTGCAGAAGCAGACCTCCCTGAACAAGATGATCCTTGAGCAGGAGCAGAAGGAGCTTGACGACCACATGAAGATGAGCCACCAGCTGGTCCACACCTTCCTGACAGATGAGCTGCAACAAGACGTTCCCACAGGTGAGCCTTTTAAAGTCCAAATCTAACGAGTCAACTGTTTCCAATAATTCTCAGTTGTGTCGTCTGGACAGTTTTTTTGTTTTTTTATAAATAGAGACATTTCGCTCTCTATCTGGAGGCCTTCATCAGTCAAAGGAGTCCCAGTAAACTGTTTCCCCACCAAGCAGTAAACATCTGAAGTGGATTAACCAGTTTGCTAAGATGGTTTCTGGGGGCCGTCTTGTCCCTCGTCGACTCCTCCCAGACAGGCAGCCACAACCAAAGTGGTTCAAGGCAACAAAGTTCATGTTCACTCATCCAGGTATCAAATCCGGGTCAGGATGATTGAGCATGAACTTTGTTGCCTTGAACCACTTTGGTAAAGCAAGGATTCTGAGTGACAGAGAAGCTCTGGCGGTCATCCGAGATTCAAAGAACCCTAGTTACATTCATAACTTTCGTTTTATTTCATCCTTCCTGACTGCCAGAGGCCGGTGCTGAAAGCACTGAATGACAAATACCAACAATGTTATCAAGAATCCTGAGCACATACCTCACTGAGGGGGCCCAGAGGGCCCTTGCAGAAGAACCTGGCCCAGGGGATGAGGGGTGGCCACGTTAACCCGGTAAAATCTGGTGAACGTGCTTGGGGAAGCCCATGATGCAGCAGCACATATTGCTTCCAGTGGAGCCCCCCTCAGGGCAGCCCAGGAAGCGGACACACTCCTGGTAGAATGAGCCTTAACGCCGACCGGCTGGGGACCATGCCCTTAGTGTCGTGTCACGGATGAGTTTGCCGGTGATGATGGGTCTAGAATAAAAACACCCACAATCCTGGATATAAAATATACAAACAGTTGAACCAAGTTAATTAAAATGAGGCTCATTGCACACTGTCCACATACCGATCAGGCTAATCTCTTTCCACACTCACAGGCAGGCTGATGGAAGGGCACAACTTGACAACAGTAGCCACTCCACACAATCAAACGTGGGGTAAACCCAACAGTTATCTGCTATTGTAAGGATAAATAAGTAACGGTGCTGAAATAAAAGTAAGTGCGCGATCAGCCAACCTCACCTGTACTGGGCACACAGGAAGCACAACCCGGAAGTGCACAGTGACTTTCCAGCTGACTAGTCTAAGCCTTTGGATACTGCTCTTTTGTAGGGGGTCACCCCCTAACGTCATTGGCTAGCATGACAAACCAATTATTCTGGCAGCAGGTGCAGCCTCAACTTACTTCATCCTGTCACACAAACAGCGCGCAACTCAGACGTGTCTCTGTGTTTCTTTCCCTCCACTGACAAAAATCACGTATGAGACGAGCGCCCCTTCCCCATGGCAAGTTATGTAGAGGAAATACTTCACTTCATGTGCTCGTAACACTTTAACAATCGCAATGAAGATGATGAATGTACAGTAGTGCACACTGCACATCATGTACAATACACACAATAATAATCAATAATAAAACTGGGTTTAAAAAACTTGCGATAAAGTGAAGGTGTAAAAAGTGAACCACAATATAGTGAGGGGCTGTTTTATTATGAGGTGGCTGCTGGAAACTATGTTCTAGCCAAGGCCAACACAAAGCAGCAATTGGCAAATAAGTGAATTAAAGTGACAAAACACTCACCATTTTCTATCACCATGTTGAAAAGTCTGTGTTCAAGGTGAGGCCACCTTATTTTTTGGAATGTTTTAAAACTGGACAATGAGTGAGACGTTTGTGACTGAGAAAGAATAATAAAAATGGAACCCGCCAACAGAATACCGTTAAGGCTTAGTGTTTGTGCTTTAACACCAAGCTTTCCCTTCTCAAGCCACAAACTCATTGTGCTGTTGCATTCAGGTGCGACTCCTCAGCGTCGGGAGTTTGTTTATCCCCGACAACTGCACAAGTCAAGGAGCCGCAGCGAGCTGCTAAACAGTCTGAGGCGGCAGCAGGAGGATCTGCAAGCTGCGCTAAAGGAGGAAGAGGAGCAGAGGGAGGAGGACGACAAACAAAACCAGACTGGCGCTGTACGTACTTTGTTTTTTCCTGCTTCAGCATCGCTGGAAAACATTATCAAACACTTTCAGCAATTTTGTTTCACAATTTCTGTGATATGTTAAAGCTGTAGTTCTTTATAGTTGGTTAGTTATTAAAACCAAACTTTATTTCACCTCACTTTTGTTGTTTCAGGATTCTCTTGAGGATGAGATGAGTAACTGCAACGAAAGTGAGATATTTTTTGATGAGAACCTTGTCTTCAACGAGAGTAATCGTGTTCCTTTCTTTAAGGTGAGTTTAGAGATGAAGTTTCATGTTCTAATTCAAATCAGTTTTACAGTTTAATATTGATGTTTGTTTTCCTGCAGAAAAAAGGCAGTAAGGAGTCAAAGAACAGACCAAACGCTTCAGAAAACGAAGTCTCATCGACTCCTCAAAATTCTCGACTCCCACTCCGCTGTGTGAACTGAAGGGACCTCAAATATTCTTTGTTTTACTATCGTTTCACTGTATTTTTTTAGATGTTGTCTTTTGTCTTGTTTCGCTTTTGCAATTTTAAAAGCTAAAGCAAATTCATTTAAAAATTTTAATGCAATTGTTTTAAAATTTCTGATTCAATAAAGAAAAGCATGCTTGCTTTATACTTATATTTTTTAAGCGCGAGTGACAAATAAAGAGGATAATTTGTTCAAAATTCAATAAAGGTTTTTTTTTTTACTCATGTTTTGTTGTAAACTTTCATTTAAACCGAACACATGAATGCCTTTTTGAAGAAAGTCTTTGTTTTGAGATACTGTATTTCAAGTTGCAAGTTTTCATTTCTACACTAATTCAAAGAGAAAAAATATTCTCATCAAAATATTTAACAAGTTCTCTCCCACCCCCCACTCCAGATAATTTATTTTTTAATGTTAGTCTTGACTGTGGTGTCCAACAAAGTTGTTTGTATACTTGGTCCAAAGCATTTGAAATTTCTGAATTTTTTTGAAATGCCAATTAAACTTTTCTTTTCATAGATTGTCCAAGCTACTTTAATTCTAGGTACCGATATGCAACTCTTTTTAAGAAATTATTTGTAAGTATTAAATAAACCTTTTTTTTTGTCCATTGGAAAAATGTGTGGTTTGGGAGTGGTTATTCAAATTATTCCACCTAAAGTGATCAGGACAATAGCTACAGTATTGATAAAGATTACTTAAAATGTTTTGAATGTAATAAGCACACAAGAAAATTTTGAATGTTTTATTTTCAATTACTGTATACCAAAAAGTAAACTAGAAAAGAACCTCCAACAAAAGACTGGCCAGCTGTCAGTTTGTAATCAACATCAGTTTGTAATCAACATGACCAGTGGTGATTTTAGCCTCTGGGGGTGTTCAAACACCCCTAAGTTTTAACTGCAGCCCTGCAAAGTTAAGAAACCATCAGTATAATTTTGTAAGGCAACTCAAGTCAAAAGTCAATTTTATTGTCAGAACTGCAATATGTACAGGACATACACAGGATTGAAATTGCGTTTCTCCCAGTCCCTCGGTGCAACTGTAACCATTCAAACACCAAAACATCCAATAAACAAGCATAAAATGGTAAAAGTGTAACACTGTCCTGAGTCTTTGCATAGTAGTATAAAAGTATATCTATAAAATAAACTGAAGGTTCTAGCATTGACATTTACAAAGAGTGGCAAAGCAGCATATGAGTTAATGTACACAGTATATGTATGAGGTAGTTGATGTTGGTATAGAGGCAAAGTGGCATATGCAGTAAGGCACATTGGGCATCCTTAAATAAGGCTAGTCAGAGAATACTGTATATGTATCAGCAGTAGTGTAGATATAAAAGTAGTGTAAATGTAAACAGTAGTAATAAATGTAAACAGTGAATGTAAACAGTAGTATGACTATAGGCAGTAATGTAATACAAACATTAGTGCAAATATGAGAAGTAGTGCAAACTGAATGAGCACATGACCGAGAGTTTAGTGAATAACCCGTTTGATGACACAGAGTCCAGTGTTAAAATCTTTGTGTTGAGTGGTAATGTGTGAGAAAGTTTTTTGTGTTAAGGCAGTTCAAATGGGAGGGGAGGCAGAGCAGGCAGAGTGTTTAGCATCCTGACTGCCTGATGAACAGAGCTGTCTCTCAGTCTGCTGGTTCGAGCCTGGAGACTTCTCAGTCTCCTCCCTGATGGCAGCAGGCTGAAGCAGCTGTGTAGTGGGTGTGTGGGATCACCTGCCATGCAGAGGGCTTTCCGAGTGAGGCGTTGCTGTGTAAGTCCTGCAGTGAGGGGAAGGAGGTGCCGACGATCTTCTCAGCTGCTCTCACGATGCGCTGGAGGCTCTTGCGGCAGGATGCAGTACATGCACCAAACCACACAGTGATGCAGCTGGTCAGGACACTTTCTATGGCACCCTGTAGAAGGTGCACATGATGGGGGTTGAAGCTCCAGCCCTTTTCAGCTTGCGGAGAAAGTAGAGGCGCTGGTGAGCCTTCTTGGCCAGTGATGCAGTGTTCCTGCTCCAGGACAGGTCCTCTGAGACGTGCACTCCCAGGAACTTGGTGCTGTCTACTCTCTCCACTGCGGTGCTGTTGATGGTCAGAGGGGCATGTTGGGCATCCCTCTTCCTGAAGTCCACAACAATCTCCTTTGTCTTCTCCACGTTGAGAGTGAGATTGTTGTGTCCGCACCACAAGGCCAAGCGACTCACCTCGTTCCTGTAGTCCATCTCATCGTTGTTGCTGATGAGACCTACCACTGTTGTGTCGTCCGCAAACTTGATGAAGTGGTTGGAGCTGTATGATGGTGTGCAGGAAGTCTAACAGCCAGTTACACATTGAGGTGTTCAGCCCCAGACTGTCCAGTTTAAGGATGAGCTGTTGGGGGATGATGGTGTTGAATGCCGAGCTGAAGTCGATGAACAGCATTCTAACATAAGAGTCCTTCGTGTCCAGATGTGTGAGAGCTGTGTGGAGGGCAGAGGAGATGGCATCGTCGGTTGAGCGATTAGGTCGGTATGCAAATTGGAAGGGATCCAGGGAGGCAGGGAGGACAGATGTGATGCTTTTCATGACTAGCCGTTCAAAGCACTTCATCAGGATGGGGGTGAGTGCTACTGGGCGATAGTCATTGAGGCATGCGGGCGTTGCCTTCTTTGGGACAGGGATGATGGTGGTGGCTTTGAAACAGGTGGGGACGATGGCCTGGTTCAGTGAGATGTTAAAGATGTCCGTGAAGACCGCTGCGAGTTCCCCTGCCGCAGTGGTGTAGTCTACATTTTTGTAGTGGGTATACTGTGCTTAGAGACAAAAACCTGTCCGGAGGACCTACCGGTACTTAATTTTTCCTTTTTCTACCTAGATTACTGAGATGAATCAGGACATTTAGAGACAAAAATGCAATGTAGTGCAATGTAATTGACAATTTATTTTGAATTTTAAGCATATTTAACATTGCAAAATGTCTGTGATGCTTACATTTTAATAAATGCACAACAAACCTGAGCCTGATGACTGGATCTTGAAGGAGGCCCACTCCTCCGATATGGAGACCCTCTTTTCAGTCAGGACACCAGTTGACGTTATGGTACTGCAAACAGCACATCCTGCAGGAAGTAAATAAAAATTGTCATAATTGTATATTTTTTAATATTTCCTGATACCAGTAATAATACTAGAATCTACTGATTCACTAGACTGTAAGCATGTGTCGACAATTACATTCATTATTACCTTTCATTATTACTTGCATACACTTTTGCATTATGACCAACTAAAACGTGAAAATGAAATGATCACACACACACACACATATATAATTTCTCATGTAATATACTGTACTGTACTAAACTTTTGAAAGATATAATTTTTTGAAATGCCAATTAAACTTTTCTTTTCATAGATTGTCCAAGCTACTTTAATTCTAGGTACCGATATGCAACTCTTTTTAAGAAATTATTTGTAAGTATTAAATAAACCTTTTTTTTTGTCCATTGGAAAAATGTGTGGTTTGGGAGTGGTTATTCAAATTATTCCACCTAAAGTGATCAGGACAATAGCTACAGTATTGATAAAGATTACTTAAAATGTTTTGAATGTAATAAGCACACAAGAAAATTTTGAATGTTTTATTTTCAATTACTGTATACCAAAAAGTAAACTAGAAAAGAACCTCCAACAAAAGACTGGCCAGCTGTCAGTTTGTAATCAACATCAGTTTGTAATCAACATGACCAGTGGTGATTTTAGCCTCTGGGGGTGTTCAAACATGATTATCAGACTATTTTAAAATTATCAAGTCATAATATGTTAATGTTGGAAATATATCAATTAAACCTTATATACAAATTGGTTCCCATATTTTTTTATATTTACCTAATTTTTTGTTCCTCCATTCCAACCAGGGATGTCTGTTTTTAAATTCCCGAGCCTGACTTTCACTCCACAAGGCTGGCCAATTTGGATCTAAAAATGAAACAAGGAGTTTTAAAACAGAGTAAAAAGCATAGCATTTTGTTGATTATTGGAGTGACAGACTTTGTCACAAACAAATCATTTTTATATTCACATATTTATTTATATGAAATGTTACTGTAAAATTCTGGACAGTAACCGTGTTTCCATCAAGGTTTCTTGATGCGCATTTTGGAGTTTGGCATCAGAAAAGGTCGATAAAAACATGCATTTACTTGCTGCTTGAGCTAGCTTCAGCTAACTTGTACTAGCCAACACTTACCTGGGGAAATGCAGATATCAACCTCATTATGGCTGGTTTCGGCCGTCGAACTGGTAGGTTCTTCTAATGTTGTCTCTGTAGCTTCGGGTTCAGCTGGTTTATAAAAACATTCAAAAAGTGTAGCTTGTTTCCTTTTCATTTTGAGTCTGTCGTCGTTAGCGAAAATGCTCTACCACACCGTCTGTCGCCCGCCTGCATCCCGAGCAGCCAATCATAAAGGAGCTTCTTAAGAAACCAATCACAGAGCAGAGAACTATGGTAGTGAGCTCAGCTCAGCCAATGGCTGTGAGCCTCACGTACAACAGAGGAACACGAAACTATGGCAACCGCGAGAGGCGCGGCGCAGTGAAGAGTCCTTATGAGCAGCGAACATAATCTATCTTTATGCAACGCGTGTTTGTTGTCACGTTACGTATCATTGGGCACATTTAAGTGGTTATACGGAAATCCCCAAGCTTTTCTAGTGGGTATACGGCGTATACCTGCGTATCACGTAGACTACACCACTGCTGCACAGTCCTTCAGCACACGACCAGGTATGTTGTCAGGACCAGAGGCCTTCCGGGCGTTAATCTTGATGAATGATCGCCTTACGCTGTCTGAGGACAGCGCCAGCACCTGGCCATCAGGAGAGGGGGGGAGTTTATGTGCAGGTGTGCTGTTACTTGCCTCAAACCGAGCAAAGAACTCATTCAGTTCATTCAGCGTAGAGGTTGAGCTGTCACAGGTCTGGGGGGATGGTTTGTAGTTTGTGATGGTCTGTATTCCCTGCCACAGACTGCGTGTATCCTTGCTGTCCTTGAAACGGTGAGCTATTTTCCTGGAATACTGCTTCTTGGCCTTTCTGATGCCCCGGGCCAGGTTCTTTCTGGCTGCCCTCAGGCCCACCTGATCTCCCGCTTTGAAGGCAGCATTCCTGGCTTTCAGGAGTCTGTAAACCTCTGCTGTCAGCCATGGCTTCTGATTAGCCCGAACAGTGATGGTTTTGAGGTTGGTTACATCATCAATGCACTTGGTGATGTATGAACATACAGTGTCTGAGTACTCCTGGAGACATGTGTTGTTGTTTGTGGTAGCAGCTTCTTTGAACATACCCCAATCTGTGGTGTCAAAACAGTCCTGGAGTGCCTCTGAAGACCCCTCTGGCCACACTCGTATCTGCTTGCGGACTGGTTTTGTGACTTTCACCAGTGGCCTGTATGCTGGCTTTAGCATAACACAGATATGGTCAGAAGCACCAATGTGGGGGAGGGGGAGGGCTCTGTAGGCATTTTTCATGGTGGTGTAAACTTGGTCCAGTGTGTTGTTTCCTCTTGTTGCAAAGTTTATGTTTCTGTATGTTTTTGGAAATACACTCTTTAAATCTGCTTGGTTGAAATCACCAGCCATGATGAGAAAAGCATCAGGGTGTGCTGTTTGCTGCTCACTGATGATGCAGATATAGTTCATTTAGTGCCTCACCTCTAAAAAAGAACAGTTCTCAAACTGTAGATTCACCAAAATATTTAATAAATTTTGGAATAAATAACACTTAAATGGCCCAATAAAATCTGATGGATAACAGGTGTACATATAATTTTTTGCACAAGTTGGTTCCTCCATGTCACCTGTCAATCAACCCAGCAAGCTTGTCAGCAACTGACCAATCGTTGATATCAATTTGTCTGGAAGTGAACGCCCCTTACCTGCAGGGCTGCACCCCTTTCTCTCTGACAATATTGTCGGGGTTTTGCATTACAAGGTTCTTTATTGTCATTTGCATCACATGTTGTACATGAGGTGAAACAAAATTGTGTACCGAGGGTCCCAGTTAACCACAAACAGCACAAATACAACAAAGTGTAAAAAGGTAGTAGTATTCAAGGATCTAAGATATATGCTAAACACTTAATTTAAAATGCAAACCGGATTCCAAAAAAGTTGGGACACTAAAATTGTGAATATAAACTAAATGCAATGATGTGGAGATGGCAAATGTCAATATTTTATCCGTAATAGAACATAGATGAAAGATCAAAAGTTTAATCTGAGTAAATGTAACATTTTAAAGGAAAAATATGTTGATTCAAAATTTCACAGTGTCAACAAATCCCAAAAAAGTTGGGTCAAGTAGCAATAAGGAGCTGGAAAAAGGAAATTGAGCATATAACGAACAGCTGGAAGACCAATTGACACTAATTAAAGGTGCACTCTGCAGTTTTTGTAGAACGTAGCACTTAGAAAAATTTTCAACAGGGAAAGCATTCTGGTCCCTCCCCACTCAGTGCCATATATGGCTCTGCTCCCCCTTGCTCTGCTGAAATTCAGCTCTGCCTTCTTAGCTCCGCCTCCACTGCATGTCCTGTGGCAGCCGCTGCGAAGTTCTGTGTATAAACATGGAGCGCTGGTCCAGAACACCATGAAATCTGCAGAGCCTCGCCCAGCCACGTTGAACCCGAGTTTAATTAGCTCGTGACAAATTCATTCATTTCCTCATTTCAGTCATGGAGTCAGCGGAGGAGGAAGCGATCACTTGACTTTTGGCAAAAAACAAACAAAAGAAAATTCCAGATCAGGGATGAAGAAGGGGAATTTAATACATTTGTGTCACATACAAAACAGTTTTGCATTGCTTTGCAATTATTTCAACGAGAACCTGCGCGGTCGCTAGGACAGGCGGGGGCGTGGGTTAGGAGCATGGGAAGTGAGAAGCTCTGTTTTTATTGGCTGGTTAAAAACTTTTTATTGGCTGCAAACTCTGTTTTTATTGGCTGGTTAACGGCGGGTCACTGTGGATTTTTAGAAATGCTTTTAGTAACACCTGGAGAAGCAAGGGGATATAGTTTTTTTCAGAGATTACTTTGTCTAACATCAGTCTGTCAGGAGATAGTGACAGAGTGAAGAAATATGTTAAAAATATATTTTTAGAAAACTTACAGACTGCACTACAGAAACTGCAGACAAGGTGCAGACTGCACCTTTAACGGTGCAGTCTGCAGTTTCTGTAGTGCAGTCTGCTTAAAGCTAGTTTTGTGTTTTAATTGTGCAGATGTTGCAACTTCTGGTTGCTTGAGTTTTGTCTTTGTTAGGATCAGTTGACACTAAACTGATTGTGTACAAAGTGTTTATTAGGTTGTGTAATGTAAAGTTAAGCACAACATCAGTAGCATCTGTATTGTGCGCTGCTAGCTTAGTGCTACTTCTTGTGCTGTACTCAAATAGTTAATGAATCAAGTGTTTACTTTTGTAGGTAAACTACCCTGAAGCTATAAACTTACTGTATGAATCCCCAACCAGAAAAATCACTGTAATGCCACTTTAATTGGACATTTCAAACTTTATCTGTGCTGCTGATTATCAGTGCTGCTGATTTCTTGCCTTATAAGTGGTTATATTCATGCCCATCTGCTAACAACAGACTCATGCTCAGCCTGGTGTTTAATACACCTTATATTGTTTAGCGTATATCTTAGATCCTTGTATAGCTGTTTATTCTTTGTTTTTAATATAGTTTATATTATATTTTGGGTGTAACTGAGACCTTCACAGCTTTTGTTCCACCTCATATACCACATGTGATGCAAATGACTAAGTCACTTTAAAACAGATGTTTAAAAATCTGTTAAAATACACCAGACTGCAGGAAATGGCATCAACTTTATCCAGAATTTTCTGGGGGACGACCCTCAGACTCCCCCACCAATGTGTCCCCCCCACTTTAGAAATGCTTCTGACGCCAATGGACACTGTTATTTTTTTATTTAAACTCTTTATTTAACTTTTTACATTTTTACAATAACACAAATAACGCACTGAGCTAGGGGTACTGATACTTGGTTAAAAAAAAAAGAATGTCAATAATACAAGATGTTGTACATAGTTACGTTTCCTTGATCTTGTAGGCCAGCCATAGACCAGCATTTGTTGTAAGAGTGTCCTTTAATTTGTAGAAGATGTGTCAGTTTTTCAATCGAGTGAATTTCCTCTATGACTTCCCGCCAATTGTCCAGTTGGGGGGGAGGTTTCTTTAGCCAGTTCCAAGTAATAGCTTTTTTGCTTACTATTGATAGGATCTTGAATAGGTATTCATCTTTTTTTTAAGCACTTCTTCAGTCATCTGTCCCAGCAGGAAAGTTCTGGGGTCCTTGGAGATGACATATCCCAAAATACTCCCGGTGGTTTGACAGACTCCATCCCAATAAGGTGCTAGCTTTGGGCAGGACCAAAATATATGAGTGTGATTGACATTTTTATGACCACATAATCTCCAACATTGCTGTTCTTC
>JBBPBX010000943.1:55572-85086 GCA_038048925.1 Garcialebias charrua | reverse complement strand
AAGCCGCATTGAGTTGAGCAACTGGAAACAACCAAACTTTAAAAGCACACAAGAGGCAGGTCTATATCACAGACGTCCATCTCACTCATGATGTGGCCGGAACACTAACATACAGCTAAGCATTATGGGAAAGACATAACACATCCACTACCCCTAACCGCTACAGCATGTTACCATAGGGGGCGGTGTTGCATGCACTGTTGCAGGTGCGGGGTGGTTGTCTGCCTCAGTTTTAAGTTTCGTTTTTGACTGCCGCACGTTTCTTTCACTTTTGCAGTTTAATAATAATAACTAATAGTTTTGTTTTTCCTGTGACTTATCTGCAGTATGATAAATGGTAGGAGCATAATATATGCTCCTAATGTTTTGTTGGGTCATTTTTTTTTGTAAATAATGGCATTTCTATGCATTTTTATTTATTTTTTTGCATCTTAAGATCCTATGACGTCATCGACTACTCGAGTTCTACTCAAGTTTTTTGTGTTAATGTTGAGTTTTAAAATTATGTACTCGTTCAACCCCTTGTTGTAGGTAACCAGTAAAACCTGGAGTGGACTTCTAGTGGTTTGAGTATTCTCATATTGATCAAGTGGAATGGATTTGGTCACGTAGAAATAGAAACAGCGCTGGTTGAACTAATATTTCATGGTAAGTGTGTGTGTGTGTGTGTGTGTGTGGGGGGGGGGGGCATGTCCCCTACTTGTGATGCCTCTGGGTTAAGTGCTGCAGTCTCATAAACGTGAGGCTGCCGGTTCGAGCCCAGGTTGCATCAAGAAGAGCATCTGACCAAACAAAAGCCATCCAGAACATCAACTAAATGTGTGTTGTTAAATGAAACTACAGCTGCAGTCAGTCATGATCACTAAAGAGAAGTTGGAGGACCTTGGACTTGTCAAGTTAAAGGATCTCCCAGAACTTCAAGCACCTCTCATCACCAGATTAAATGAAATGTGGATATATTTGAGTCTGTATGTATAATTCTGACTCATCAGAGAAAATCTGACCTTGTTTTTAAGAATCATTAAAGTCACGTGCTGCAGTTTGAGTCACTCCATGCTGAGATAAAAATGGCTCAGATGATTCAGTAAAAACTCAATATGACACCGAGGGAAACGTCTGACTGCAGATCCAAACGTATCCTGATGTTAGTCGGAGAGAAACTCCTGATAAAACCCAAATCGAACAGAAGGAAGGTGTTTCCTCTAAGGCTGCTCGAATCTGCAGCCATACTTTAAAGACTTCTGCTTCTTTAAGAATAAAATGCATCAATACGAAGAGTTGGGTTGCAGTTCAAAATGTCAGCCTTGGAGCTGAATAACAGAAAACATCTGGAAAACATCAGAACATTCCTGCATGACTTTGTTTGCGCTCAAATCTTAGCGCTGCAACGGCACTTTTACATTCAGAGTTTAACAAACGTTTAAATCCTTCGTACCATTTCAGCCTCCACTGCCCAGAACGGGACAGCTGGAGCTAGTTCACGTCCTGCTTGTTTTTAGAGGTCAGAGTTCAAAGCTGCAGTGAAACGCCTGATGAAAGCACAAAACTGGGCCCAAGATGTTGCTCAATAAATCAGAGTCCAGTGAAAAGTGTGTCCAGAGTAACTGCAGTCAGCAGAAACAGGCTGAAGCAGCGGGCCCGAGTCGTCAGCTTCCTGTTGTTGTGTCTGCTCAGAAAGTTAAAGGAGGAATCTGCTTCAAAGAGCTGCTGGTGTCCGCATGCTGCAGAAACTGGAACCTACCTTCAGAGGCTCGGACAGGATGCACCAAGTGTTCAGTCAAACTGAGCTCAGGCTCTGTGCTGCTGCTGAACCTAATCCCAGATTGTTTAGTGACATAATGAAATGTGGGAGGGCTGCCGTGGACCCGACCTCCACACAAGTGTTTAAAATGACAAAAAGCTGCGCTCTTTGCAGAAAACACAGTTTTAATAAAATATTCTTGATCTGGTGCTTTTTCTTGCCATTCAGATGACCTCATACGTAACATGCATTTCATTATGTAAGTACTGTATCTTCCTCCAAGATAATAACGTGGTTAATAATTACATGGATGAGTGTAAAATCAACGGTGAAGTGAGTTTTGACTGGAACAGTTCTGTTATTCATCTGAAGGAAGTTTGCTCCACATTAGATTTAAAGGGGACCAAAGATGCAAAATTCACTTTTTAATGTTTTTTTTACTCTACTTTGGGTATTTACTTCTTTAAAAAAACAGTCATAGGGCCAAAGAAAAGCACCCAGTGGTATATTTACTCTAAGTACGGATTTATTTTTCAGGGATATAAATGTCTCGTTTTCAAATCCTGCGGTTTGTGACGTCACAAGCCGCAGCCACAACCCACCCCAAACCTGAGTCCAGCCCCTCACCTAGCAACCCCTGGTTAGGCTCAACCCACTTCAGTATAAAAGACGTGACGGTTGTTTTTCCTGATTTCATCTCATCTTTTGTTTAAATGTTCTTAATTTCATGTGTACAGCACTTTGTTGCAGCTGTGGTTGTTTTAAATGGCTTTATAAATAAAGTATAATTGTTATTTTTACGTTTTAGTTCAATTTTTAGCGTATTAGCGATCGCTCCCAACGAGCAGCCGGCAGACATAAAACGAGCAGATCACCGCTGCCTGACCATGCAACGAGCGGAGCAAAGCGGGCGGGGATTGGACATGCCGGCGAAGGGACCATCTGCCGCCGGGAGCTGCTAGCTTTTGAGGACCGTGCTCCGATCAGAGGTTGCCTCATACGGATAAATTATCTGGAAACACTCGGTGAACTTTGTGTATGTGTCTGCGATCGCTCCCAAAGCGCCGCATGCAACGAGCGGAGCTAAGCGGGCGGAGGAGGAACGAGCTAACATTAGCCTCGGATTCGGGTGGGCTAATGCTAACAGGTGCAGCAAATGGCGGCGCGCGCATACGGCTTTCGGTAAGTTATCTTAAGCTAGCACTAGCCATTTCTAAAGTGCATGAAATGCTAACGTAAACCCTTTGGAGGGCGGAGTTAATGTAAACAGATTTTTGAAGGGCGTGGCCTTCAGAGCTCATTATCATAAACCGGTCGTTCTGAACGGAAGTGAGAAAAGGCAGAACTAGAAAGGGGATATTTTATTATCTAAGAATTATTTTGTGTATTAAATTGAATGAACATGGTCTGGATAGCCCACAGACATACCATAAAAATTTATAAAACCAATATTTGGTCCCCTTTAAAAGTTCGACCATCAAACAAATGTTACTATCAGACAAAAACAACCTGAATAAAAAAAACATGCAGTTTTCAAACGCTGATTTTGTGAATTATTTTATCCAAACCAACCTGGCTTCATGTGAAAAAGTAATTTCCTTTTTTTGTTAAGTGACATATTTTCCAGAAAGCTGAGGTCAGTTTCACTGATCCACCCAGGCCAGATTATACAACCAGACTCAAAGAATGAAGAAATCCTTTTCAAAGAGCCGGCAGATTAAAACTAATCCAAGAGCTGAAGGACTCATGCAGTGGGGCCCAAAAGAACCCAGAGCAACATCTAAAGCTCTGCAGGCATCACATGCTTCCTTTAGATCACATATGTCAAAGTCAAGGCCCGCGGGCCAGATCCGGCCCGCAAATTAATTATCTATGGCCCCCTGGATGATATTTAATTACTATTAGAAACGGCCCGCAGGCCACAGCCGCCCGCTGGTGTTTTGCACGCACCAACACTACATTCCCCACAATGCAACGGTAGTAGGGGTGGGGCCGATCCGATCCGGAGTCGTGTCTCATGAACCCAGAGTAATAAGACCCGCCTCACGTCACATTCAGGAAATCCATTTCATAGTTTGCAGCCAGCTACAGCGTGCAGACTGAGTGAGTAGCACTTTAGCTAACAGCTAGCCAACTTTTCATCGTAACATGTCCGCTGTGTGGAAGTATTTTACACTAAACACCACAAGACAGCAACGTGCAATGTCTGAAAAGACATAGCGCCACATTAAACTGCGGTTAAGTTAGTTTTACGTTGGACATTCGAGCTCTGGGGCTTCAGCGGGACGCCACTCTCACCAAACCGAAACAGGGAGAGCGACTGCGGCCAGCTGCGTCCAGTCCGACCCACTGTCTGACCGTCTCGTAGGAGGGACAGGCTGAGAGCGGCTGACCGAAATCAGAGCGCCCGCCCCGGATTGAACAATAAAAACACACAGCTGAAGCCACGGAGCTCAAATGTTCACAGAGAAGTTGCTAAACTTCATCATAATTAATAACCAACAGCTGTCAGATGTAGAAAATGAAGGATTTTACAGCTTGATACTTGCAGCCAACAGTAAACAATCATAAAAAAGCAATTTGAGAAAGAAACCAATTGAGAAAGATCCCTGGATGGGAAGCGAAACGTCTTGTTGCTACAAATAAAGTCCAGTTGTTTCTGCATTGAACGCCTTTTTTGATTTGATCATGTCCTGGACGACCGAGAACCTTCACCAGCATAAAAAAAGCATATTAATTAAAAATCACTAGAAAACTGTATTGATAAAACAAAACGAAACATATAATAATAATAATAATAATAATAATAATTGTCTAATCTTGTCATCTGCGTATGTTTCCCATACACAGACGAAATTCGTCTCTGCATTTAACCCAACCACCTACCAGGCGGTGCAGTGAGCAGCCATAGAAGGCGCTCGGGGAGCTGGAGAAATAGGTGTGCACTCATAGACACCCCAAGATGTGTAGTGGCCGGGACGCGAACCCGCGTCCTTCGGGTCCCAAGTCAAACGCCCTAACCACTACACCATCAAACAGCTACATTATAAAACCATGTAAAATACTAAAAACAGGAACATGTTTGTGTTGATTTATGCCAAGAACTTAGCAGATGTAAAGCTATTTAATATTTTATTTAATTCATTTATTCATTCATTTTAAAGAGACAAAATAAAACAAATTCATCAAAAAGAAAACATTGAATGAAAAGAGTGCAGAAAGAAGAAAAACAATTTTTATATCACCCCTTTATAATAAACATTGAACCAGTCCGGCCCTTGGCTTGTAACAAAAAATTTTTTGGCCCTCCATGTTGACTTTGACACCCCTGCTGTAGATGGTGACAGGACTGTCCAGCTTCTTTCTGTCTTATCAAGACACTCAAAGCTCTTTACAACAGTCTGTGGCCTCTTTGACCCCACAGCGCTCTACTAGATCTCTACAGAGACCAATCAGAGCTTTATCACATTCAGACACTGATGGGACACATCGGAGGCAACGAGGGGTTCAGTGTCTCGCCCAGGGACACTTATGGTGTAATCGAACCCCCAACTCTCCCATTGGAGGGCGACTGCTCTAACCGCTCAGCCACAGCCGCTCCTTAAGGTCAAAGTTCATGATTCAGTGACAAAAAAGAGATGAAGGCCAAAAAGACCTCTGTGGGAGAGTTCCAGGACTGAAACCACTGCTGAGCAGAAGATCCAGACAAGGTTGGTTCAAAGTCCAGGAGAAGTTCTCACGTTGAGCATCGCTGACCTGAGACAAAACTATATTTCTCTCGTGGCAGCGACCCCGTCGTGCACACGCCTTGAGTCAGCAGGAGTTTGTTAATGGACAGTTTTCGTGCACGTAGGAGACATCGCCATGACTGTGTGCTTGTCTGCCGTGGCTGAGCTCACGTCAGCCAGACATGATGCTCTCGCCTCATCGTGATGAATTCACAGAGTTCGTTTAGCAGGAGCACCAGGTCCTCCTCATCCAACTCTCCTGCCTACGGTGGCCGTGAGGTGAAAATGAACATTTGAAAAAACAGAATCACATTAAGCCAAAGCGGAAGTGGTGGGGTTTGTTTTTAGTGTGTTTTTAAACTTTATTAACAACTTAAAACAGGACGGTGAACACACACTGACACACACACGCTGTTGATTCTGTGGCCACATCTATTTATTTATAGTTTGCAACATCTGGGGGCTCGCATCGTGTTAGCTTCATCGTTTAAATGTTTACAGTACTACTAATGTTACTAATACAGGTACAGGTAGTCCCCGACTTACGACGAAGTTCCGTTCCTACGCGGTGTCGTAAAGAGAATTTCGACATAAGTCGGAAGATCCAGCTCCCCGAGCGCTGACTACGGCTGCTCGCTGCACCACCTGGTGGTGGTTGGGTTAAAGGCAGAAGACCAATTTCGTCTGTCAAGTATGGGAAACATACACAGATGACAAATGTGACAAATTAGAATTAGAATTAGAACATACATACTGTCACGATCCGGGCAGGAGCTGGGCGAGCTGGACGCCAGGACCGGTTCAAGCTGGAATCTGGACCGGCTGGCGTGGAAGGATGGACCCAAAGCAGGAGGACCAGATGGCTCGGAGACACAAAAATGACAATTAGTGAACTGCACTAATTTCACACAGGATAAATTGCTGAAGGAACAGCAAAAACGTACCAGGTCCCCAAAAGGGACCCTTGGTGCAGACAAAGCAGGAGCCCGTGGGAGTGCAGGTAGAGCAGACCAGCAGAATCATGACACCATGGAAGGACAATGCTCAATTAACGTCATGTGCAAGGACTTGCCACTGCAGCTACAGGAACACAGCTCCTCCTCGTGTGAAGTCAGGAAACCAACTGCCTCCTCATGTGAAAGTCAGAGACAAAATACTGATCACTAATGAGGCAAGAGGAAGACACCTGTGGACAATTTAGAGGAGAATCAGGTGAGAAACATGTGACATCCTCACACATACAAAAAAATAAAAAAAAATAAATGTACAGTCACCAAGCACTTAGCCTATCCTAACACAGTTTTTAAAGATGAAGGAGCCAGTTGAATCGTCTCCCGCCTCCCTAGCAGGCTCCATTCACATAAAGGGAGCTAGCTGGCTAACTAGCTTGCTGTACGGTGACCTACCTCCGTCCATCTGTCCATCCTATATTTGTTTACGACGTAAAACCACTGTTAACCTCTGTCCAGAGCGTTTAATCTCTGCCTGTACTGTACTGGTTCTGCCGTGAAGCTCCGTCCAGAGCGGGTCTTTCTGTGTTTTTCCGCAGTTTCTGCCGTCAAGCTACTGCTTCTGCCGTCAAACCGGAAGGAACTCGGCTTTCAAAATAAAAATTTTCAAAGTTATTTTTTTATTTTATTTTTTATGGAGATGCGCGTCGTAACCACGAAACGTCGTAAGTCGAGGCCGTCGTAAGTCGGGGACTACCTGTAGTCCTCGGGTTACGACGGTCTCGAGTTACGACGTTTCGTGGTTACGACACATCTCTCATTTACCATGAAAAGCCTTATTTCGAGCCACGCGGTTTAATGTCATAAATGTTGTAACGCAGCGGCGGAAGAATACACTATTGGAGTGTACGCAGTGCAGCGGCAGAGGAATACTGTACTGTACTGTGAACGCGGTTTTACATCGTAAACGGAATACGCCGGAGCGGTGCAGTGAAATGAAGCTAATTTGATGGTTGCTCCATTGAGCAGAATGAAGGTGGAATACGGAAGGATGGACGGCAGTTTTACGTCGTATGGAATAGGAATATGGCGGATGGACCAAGGAGGACGGCGTCCCCAGCATCACAGAGTAGGCCATAACTCTTTTTTCCCTTCATTATGGCTCCCAAACGTATGTGTTTTTTGATAATTATGTAGGGTACTGTGTTAGGAGAGGCTAAGTGCTTGGTAATACAGTACTGTACATGTATATGGTGCAGTATGTACGTATATTTCGACTTACGTCGACAATCGGTTTACGACTCCGCGTAGGAACGGATCTACGTCGTAAGTCGAGGACTACCTGTACTACTAATTACTATCCAGTTTCCTTAATGTAATTCTGTTTTTCCTAACGTTGTTCATTGACACCTCTGGGCCACCGTATCATGGCCGCCTACCATCAGCTGAACATCTGACAACCGTCTGTGTTGCTCTTGAAGTGAGCCGCAGGTGGAGGATTTGATCAACACTTCTCCAGAGCACAGTCTCACATCTTCTGAAGAATAATCAGAGCTTCTCATGCACCAAACAACATCTCATAGATCCCCCAAGATTTCTGGGAAAATACTCAGAGGGTCGACGAGACGCCTTCAGAAGGCGAGCCTCCTGTTACATCCAACTCCTGGAAAAGAACGCTGCGCCCACAGTCGAACACGGTGGCGGTAGTGTGATGGTCTTGGACAAACGTTCTGAAGAACGTCTCCAGAATCACTCCTCCACATCCGTTCAACACAAACTCTTTGTTTTCTTTCATCCCTCTGTCATGTGAGATTCATCTGTTCGGCTGCCGCAGCAGGAAGATGAAGCGGCGTTGCTTCCTGTAAAAACAAGCCGAACCTCATTGTTCGGCTGCTTCTGCTTTCACTGCGAGGTCACGCCACGCTGCTGAACAGAAACAGCCTCAGTTGTCTCCTGAAGGCGTGAAGACGAGTCAAAATGTCCCGCGTACAGACGTCTCTGCTGGTCCTCGTCCTCGGCGCCGCCTGCTCGGCTGATGTTGGAGATTTCAGCGCGTGTCTGCACTTCTTCTACAAGTCCTGGCCTCCCAAGGGCCTGGAAGGGACCCCGATCTGCCAGCGCTACAACAACTCGTACTACTTCGCCACGCTGTACAGCCGCTATCGCCGCTCGCCATGGTTCTCTGGGTATTTGTACACAGTACCCACAGGAAAACGTCCCACAGCCAGCTGGAAGTACGAGCCGCAGGTACTTTACTCTTCTGTCCCTTTACAGTAAAAATACAGCTGGTGTCTCGTTTCATGAGTGTAAATACATTTTACTGTAAAAACAAGATGGCTCCTCAAGTTTATCTTCATTTTCAACGAAGATTCATCCTTTCTTCAAGTTCTGAGGATTTATTATCTGTTGTGAAGTAAATCATGTAAAAACAGGAAATGAATCTCATAAAAAGCAGAAATGATCGTCATGCGTCAACAGTTCAGAGAGTGATCGCCTGCAGCGCTGGATGATGTCATCTTTGATGGAAACATGGATCTGTAATAATAATAATAATAATAATGAATTTAATTTATAACGCACTTTTCATTAACAAAAATCTCAAAGTGCTACAAAGTGCAACAAAAATCAAAGATTAATAAAAACAAGTGATAAAATCAAGTAAAATCAATGATAAAACAACAAAAATCAATAATAAAATCAATTAAAATAATGATAATATCAACTAAGATCTAAGATAAAATCATGCGGAGGCAGAGTAGGCTCGCTTAAAAAGAAAAGTCTTTAAGCCTTGTTTAAAGTCAACCAGTGACTGTGGAGCTCTCAGGTAGTCAGGGAGGGAGTTCCATAGGCGGGGGGCAGCCACACAGAATGCCCGGTCTCCCATGGTCCTTAATTTGGTTTGTGGAATGTGAAGTAGATTACTGTTCTGTGATCGTAGAGACCGGGTGGATGAATATGGAACAAGAATGTCCTTTAGATAGTCAGGTGAAGTTCAGTGTAAGCATCGATGTGTAATGAGAGCAGTTTTGTACTGAATTCTGTAGATCTGTGCTCGTGAAACTCAGTTCCAGGTGCAAGAGGCAGCTTCACTGCTCCTGCGTTGTCCACAGTCTGAGTCTGAGGCCACATCTGGAGACGTTTCTCCTGCGTTGTCCACAGTCTGAGACCACATCTGGAGACGTTTCTCCTGCATTGTCCACAGTCTGAGACCACATCTGGAGACGTTTCTCCTGCGTTGTCCACAGTCTGAGACCACATCTGGAGACGTTTCTCCTGTGTTGTCCACAGTCTGAGTCTGAGGCCACATCTGGAGACGTTTCTCCTGCGTTGTCCACAGTCTGAGTCTGAGGCCACATCTGGAGACGTTTCTCCTGCGTTGTCCACAGTCTGAGGCCACATCTGGAGACGTTTCTCCTGCGTTGTCCACAGTCTGAGACCACATCTGGAGACGTTTCTCCTGCGTTGTCCACAGTCTGAGACCACATCTGGAGACGTTTCTCCTGCGTTGTCCACAGTCTGAGACCACATCTGGAGACGTTTCTCCTGCGTTGTCCACAGTCTGAGACCACATCTGGAGACGTTTCTCCTGCGTTGTCCACAGTCTGAGTCTGAGACCACATCTGGAGACGTTTCTCCTGTGTTGTCCACAGTCTGAGTCTGAGACCACATCTGGAGACGTTTCTCCTGCGTTGTCCACAGTCTGAGTCTGAGACCACATCTGGAGACGTTTCTCCTGTGTTGTCCACAGTCTGAGTCTGAGACCACATCTGGAGACGTTTCTCCTGCGTTGTCCACAGTCTGAGTCTGAGACCACATCTGGAGACGTTTCTCCTGCGTTGTCCACAGTCTGAGTCTGAGACCACATCTGGAGACGTTTCTCCTGCGTTGTCCACAGTCTGAGTCTGAGACCACATCTGGAGACGTTTCTCCTGCTGTTGTCCACAGTCTGAGACCACATCTGGAGACGTTTCTCCTGCGTTGTCCACAGTCTGAGACCACATCTGGAGACGTTTCTCCTGTGTTGTCCACAGTCTGAGTCTGAGACCACATCTGGAGACGTTTCTCCTGCGTTGTCCACAGTCTGAGTCTGAGACCACATCTGGAGACGTTTCTCCTGCGTTGTCCACAGTCTGAGTCTGAGACCACATCTGGAGACGTTTCTCCTGTGTTGTCCACAGTCTGAGTCTGAGACCACATCTGGAGACGTTTCTCCTGCGTTGTCCACAGTCTGAGTCTGAGACCACATCTGGAGACGTTTCTCCTGCGTTGTCCACAGTCTGAGTCTGAGACCACATCTGGAGACGTTTCTCCTGTGTTGTCCACAGTCTGAGTCTGAGACCACATCTGGAGACGTTTCTCCTGCGTTGTCCACAGTCTGAGTCTGAGGCCACATCTGGAGACGTTTCTCCTGTGTTGTCCACAGTCTGAGACCACATCTGGAGACGTTTCTCCTGTGTCAGCAAACATTCACACTGCAAAACATAAAAATTATTACACATCCCCACAGCTGCATGTCCATCCATCCATCCACTCATCCATCCATCAGGTCTCGGGGGCAGCAGCTCGAGCAGAGAACCCCAAGGTGTTTCCAGGTCAACTGAGAGACGTAGTCTCTCCGTCGTGTCCTGGGTCTTCCCCGGGGTCTCCTCCCAGTCCGACATGCTGAAAGCACCTCCTTAGGGAGGCGTCCAGGAAGCATCCTCACCAGATGAACCACCTCAACTGTCTCCTCTGGATGTGGAGGAGCAGTGGTTCTCCTCTGAGTCTCTCCTGATAACTGAACTTCTGTCTCTAAAGGAGAGTCCAGCTGCAGAGGAAACTCATATCAACCTTCTGGATCCACGATCTCATTCTTTCAGTCTCTACCAGAGTTCATGATCAGAGTTGAGGGGAGGAACGTAGACTGACCAGTAAACAGAGAACTTTGTCTTACAGCTCAGCTCTCTCTTCACCACAATGGACCAGTACAGAGTCTACTGCAGGTGCTGCACCAATCCATCTGTCAATCTCACGCTCCATTCTTCCCTCACTCATGAACAAAACCCAGAGACACTTGAACTTCACCCTCGATCTGAAGAGAACAGTCGCCGAAGCAGTAATCTTAAATGTAACTTTGACTTTTCACTGTTGGTCGTCTAACAGATGTCTTCTTCTGTCTGCAGCTGGCCTACCCAGGAGCAGATGGCAACATGATGCACTTCCTGCCAGGACCCGTGGACCAGAACGTGGTGGAGAGCCAGGCGGTAGAGCTGGACTACATCAACTCCACCTTCTCTCGCGGCCATTTAAACCCCAGCCTTCATCACCAGACCCACGCGTGCCGCTCTGCCACATTCACCCTGACCAACGTGGTTCCTCAGAAGACTGGCTCCAATGACGGACCTTGGGAAATCCTGGAGCAGACCGTCAACAACACCTTGTCGGCCTACTGCCTCACAGAGGCCTACATCGTGACGGGCGTCATCCCTTACAGGAACAACGATCCTCGGATCAAGAACCGTGTGGCGGTACCAGAGTACATGTGGTCTGCCTACTGCTGCCCCAAATACAACCAAAGTCTTCCTGAAGAGCTCAAGGGCACCTTTCCTACGTTCGCCGCCGTCGGACGCAACGACCGAAACAGCACCGAGGAGATTGTGCCGATAGACAAGACGGCTAAGAAGGAGATGTGGGGATACGATGTGAGAGCGATGCCTCTGGAAACCCTGGAGATGTACCTGAAGGAGCGGTTCAACACCACCGTCAGTGTCTTCTACGAGCAGTGCGCTGAATCAAACTGAGCCTGAGCTGCAGAACTCACTGCCTTCATGATGTTCAGTCACTCTGTGATGCATTTCTCTTCCATACGTTCTTTCTTGTCCCGCAGTTTTCAGCTATTTCAACAAATCATTTATCAAAACGTTCGGCTCTTTCAGGACAATCCTGCTATGGCTTATGGTATTGGTGCAACTTTTTTGACGCGATCCGAGATGTTTGATTTTGTTTTTTGTGTGTGTAAATTTTTACTGTTTTAAATGCTAGTCTTTTATCTGACCTTTTTTATTTTTTACTGTATTTTGTTTTTTTACTGTATTTTATGTTTGTGTACAGCACTTTGGTCCTACGGTTTTATAAAGTGCTTTAGAAATAAAGTTGGTATGTGGTAACTTTAGCTTTTTAAAATATTTAACTTTTTCTGACATTTTTTCCTCATAGAAAATGAACTGAACTCACTTTACCTCCTTCAGATCTTTAGATGTGTTTACAACCTTTTACTGCTCCTTTCACATTTTGTTCTGCTTCAGCTTCTTTCAGCTTCTTTGTGCAATAAAAAAAAAACACACATCTACTTTCAGCTCTTCTTTCAGCTCTTCTTTCAGCTGTTTTGTGCTCCTTTCAGATTTTCTGCTAACTACAACATTTTTGTGCTTTTTTAACTTATTTCTGCTAATTTCAACTTATTATGCGCCTTTCAGCTTATTTATGCAAGTTCCAGCTTATACTATTTCAGCTACTATTTAGCTGTTTATGTTTAGTTTAACTTTTTCAGCTAATTCCACATTTTTTGCACTCATTTCAACTTTTTTCAGCTTAATTCAGCAAAATTGTGCCCCTTCTAGAAATTTAAGCTTCTTTATGATTTTTTTGCCGCATTTCAGATTTTTTCAGATATTTCCATTTTTTTGTGCTCATTTCTGCTTCTTTCAGCAAAACGTGTTCTTTATGCTTTCTTTTGTGAATTTAATCTTGTTCTATCTTTTCAGATAAAGTTTTTAGCATTTTGTTAGCTAATTTCAGCTGTTTTCAGATAAATTCAAGTTTTTCATGTGAATTTTTGCTACTTTCAACCTAATTAACTTCTTTATGGTAATTTAAGCTGGTTTCAGCTTTTTCTGCTATTTCAGCTACTTTTTAACTGTTTTAATGCTAAAAAATTAGCTTTTTCAGATATTTCCACTTTAAAAAAAAAATCTAATTTCAGCTCTTTCCACTTCCTTCTGGGAGTTTAAGGTTCTTCATGCCTTTTCAGCTATTCTTTTTACTAAATTCAGTTTTGGCTTTAGCTAATAATTTCCTCATTTTGTGCTAATTAATTTATACCTAATTCAACATATATATGTTCTTTCTGCATTGTTCTGCTAATTTTAGATTATTTCAGCTATGATTCTGCATGTTTTTAGCTAATTTCAGCTGTTTTTCAGTAAGATATTCAGCATTAAGAATTCACACTGCATTTTTGCAAGAAATGCAATTCCTCTAGTTTTAGTTAAAGACTCAGATTGTGTAATTAATATTTTATATTTTATTTGATCACAATGTAAAAAGACAGAGCGATGAGGAACTCTTATTCTGCCGATTGCTGTGGAAAATGTTGTGTTGAGGTTCTGAAAGAGTTTGGTTAGCTCAGAATTCAGACCCAAATGGACCAACAAGTCCTAAAACAGACTTTAGTGAACCGACCGACCAAAACTGGCACAGACTAGAGACCAGAGAGATCATGTGACCCAGAACCAGAGAACACATCAGCTGACCCAAACTGGAACGACCAGGACTTGAGTCCATCATAACAAATGTGTGTTTTAATTAATAAACAGACTTTCTTTGATGAATATCTGAACAATTTGATTGATTTCAGTTTATTATGGTTTTCATTTTTAACTCCTAAACCTCCATCTCTGAAGCAAAATAACAAAACTTTTATTTTGTCAGATTAAACAAGACTCCTTCAGTAAATAAGAAGAAAAACGTCTTTTAAATGACTTTGTAGACGAGAACTGGACGAGACCCAGAGTGCAAACAAAGACCAGAATATCCTGAACCCATCTCACCTGAACCAAAAGAATTCAACAAGTCTGGACTCGTGAAGACCAGAACCTGGAACAACAGCCTGACATGGAACAAATCAGTAGATCCAGACTGGACTTACTCATATCAGGAACCCAAACCCAGACAGGACACATCAAATAAAATGATGATGATGATGATGATGATGACATCAGGACCAGAGAAAGTCCTCCTGACTCTGATGAAGATACGGATCAAACAAAATCCAAAATGTAAAAAAAACTGGGTCCAGTTCTGGTTCTGGACCAGTCAGGAGCTGCTGGTCATCATCAGGTACCTCCATAAAAGACTTGCTGCTCTGTTACAACACCAAGATGGAAAGACATCAGCAATGACCTCGGAGAGGCAGCTCTAAGCAACGACATCGTTCTACCAGCTGATTCACCCTGAAGGTCAGACCGTGCAGTGGCTCTACAGGCCTCAGTCAGCAGCTCAAAGGTCATGACCATTCCTTTCTAAAAACAACATGGCAGCTCAACTAAGGTTTAGAAAGTTTCATCTGCAGGAATTCAAGACTTCTGGACCAGAACCAGTCCAGAGGACAGACGTTTACCCAGAATGCACTGCAGCAAACAGCCCCTCCCAGCTGTCAGCACGTTGGTGGAGGTCTGATGGTTTGGGCTCCTGTCAGTCACTGAGTGGACCAGAACTCCTCTGTAGACCAAATGTGAGTCCGTCTGTTCAAGAAACTGGGTCCAACAGAACCAGGTTCCTAAACACAGCAGCTGATCAACAGAACGGGTCAGAAAGACCAGAACCAAGGTCCAGTCAGAGTCCAGAACCTGAACCTGACTGAACCTCTGTGCTGGACCTTCAGAGAACTGAGCAGAAACATCAGTGATGGTCAGAACTCCTCCAGAACCATGAGAGACAAACAGAAAACAGCTGAGAGTTCTGGTACTGAAGGAGGTTCTGCTGGACCAGGAGCTGGGACCAGTTTTTACTCACAGCTTTCAGAGGCTTCACTGAAGAACTCTTGTTGAAGATGTTCATGCAGTTTTTAACTGAAACCAGCAGGTGGCGGCTTCGTGCAGCAAGTGAAGCTGGTCTGATGTGGGTCACTGGTTCTGTAGGTTCATCTGAGTCTTTGATTATTGATCAACGTATCAGATGATTTTATTCTGTTGATCAGTTCAGTGTTTCAGGCTGAAGGCACAACGTTGAACATGAAGGAACCTCTGCTGGAGGACTCAGATGTGAAGCTGCGTCCACAGCTCCCAGTTAAAGAACGAAGATGATCCTGGTTGAAGCTCCAAAAAACAGTGAACAGAAGGAGTCTGTCTGGAGTCGTCTCATGTCGCCTCATGTCATGTCAGGTCACCTTGTGTCGCCTCATGTCACCTCATGTCGTCTCATGTCATGTCAGGTCGCCTTGTGTCGCCTCATGTCACCTCATGTCGTCTCATGTCATGTCAGGTCGCCTTGTGTCGCCTCATGTCACCTCATGTCGTCTCATGTCATGTCAGGTCGCCTTGTGTCGCCTCATGTCACCTCATGTCGTCTCATGTCATGTCAGGTCGCCTTGTGTCGCCTCATGTCACCTCATGTCGTCTCATGTCATGTCAGGTCACCTTCTGTCGCCTCATGTCACCTCATGTCGTCTCATGTCATGTCAGGTCGCCTTGTGTTGCCTCGTGTCGCCTCATGTCAGGTTGCCTCATGTCATGTCATGTCGCCTCATGTCATGTCAGGTCGCCTCATGTCATGTCAGGTCGCCTCGTGTCGTCTCATGTCGTCTCAGGTTGCCTCATGTCATCTCAGGTTGCCTCATGTCATGTCAGGTCGCCTCATGTCGTCTCATGTCGTCTCAGGTTGCCTCATGTCATCTCAGGTCGCCTCATGTCATCTCAGGTCACCTTGTGTCACCTCATGTCATCTCAGGTCGCCTCATGTCAGGTCACCTTGTGTCGCCTCATGTCACCTCATGTCGCCTTATGTCGTCTCATGTCATGTCAGGTTGCCTCGTGTCGTCTCATGTCATGTCATGTCAGGTCGCCTTGTGTTGCCTCGTGTCGCCTCATGTCATGTCATGTCGCCTCATGTCATCTCAGGTCGCCTCATGTCAAGTCAGGTCGCCTCGTGTCATCTCATGTCATCTCAGGTTGCCTCATGTCATCTCAGGTCGCCTCATGTCATCTCAAGTCACCTTGTGTCGCCTCATGTCACCTCATGTCATCTCAGGTCACCTTGTGTCGCCTCATGTCACCTCATGTCATCTCAGGTCGCCTCATGTCATGTCAGGTCACCTTGTGTCGCCTCGTGTCACCTCATGTTGCTTCATGTCGTCTCATGTCGCCTCAGGTCGCCTCATGTCATGTCAGGTCGCCTCGTGTCGCCTCGTGTCACCTCATGTCGCCTCATGTCATCTCAGGTCGCCTCATGTAATCTCAGGTCACCTTGTGTCACCTCATGTCGTCTCAGGTCGCCTCGTGTCGTCTCATGTCATCTCAGGTCACCTCACGTCGTCTCAGGTCACCTCGTGTCGCCTCATGTCACCTCATGTCATCTCAGGTCCCCTCGTGTCGTCTCATGTCGTCTCAGGTTGCCTCGTGTCATCTCATGTTGTCATATGTCACCTCATATCGTCTCAGGTCACCTCATGTCATCTCAGGTCACCTCATGTCACCTCATGTCACCTCATGTCATCTCAGGTCGCCTCGTGTCATCTCATATCATCTCAGGTCATCTCAGGTCACCTCAGGTCACGTCATGTCGTCGCAGGTCGCCTTGTGTCATCTCGTGTCATCATATGTCGCCTCATGTCATCTCAGGTCACATTGTGTCGCCTCATGTCATCTCAGGTCGTCTCATGTCATCTCAGGTCACCTCATGTCACCTCATGTCATCTCAGGTCGCCTCGTGTCATCTCATGTCATCTCAGGTCATCTCAGGTCACCTCAGGTCACGTCATGTCGTCTCAGGTCGCCTTGTGTCATCTCATGTCATCTTATGTCGCCTCATGTCGCCTCATGTCATCTCAGGTCACATTGTGTCGCCTCATGTCGTCTCAGGTCGCCTTGTCTCGTCTCATGTCATAATATGTCGCCTCATGTCACCTCATGTCATCTCAGGTCACTTCGTGTCGTCTCATGTTGTGTCATGGCGTCATATGTCACCTCATGTCGCCTCATGTCATCTCAGGTCACATCGTGTTACCTCATGTCATTTCAGGTCGCCTCGTGTCATCTCATGTCGTCATATGTCGCCTCATGTCACCTCATGTCATCTCAGGTTGCCTCGTGTCATCTCATGTCGTTATATGTCGCCTCATATCGCCTCATGTCATCTCAGGTCACATCGTGTCGCCTTATGTCGTCTCAGATCGTCTTGTGTCGTCTCATGTCGTAATATGTCGCCTCATGTCGCCTCATGTTATCTCAGATCACCTCGTGTCACCTCATGTCGTCTCAGGTCGCCTTGTGTCATCTCAGGTCGCCTTGTGTCGTCTCATGTCGTAATATGTCGCCTCATGTTGCCTCATGTCATCTCAGTTCACCTCGTGTCGTCTCATGTCATCTCAGGTCCCCTTGTGTCGTCTCATGTCATCATATGTCACCTCATGTCATCTCATGTCACCTCGTGTTGCCTCATGTTGCCTCATGTTGTCTCAGGTCACCTCATGTCATCTCACGTTGCCTCGTGTCATCTCATGTCTTCATATGTCGCCTCATGTCATTTCAGGTCGCCTCGTGTCACCTCATGTCATCTCAGGTTGCCTTTTGCCGTCTCATGTTGTCATATGTCGCCTCATGTTGCCTCATGTTATTGCAGGTCACCTCCTGTCGTTTCATGCCGTCTCATGTCGCCTCATGTTGCCTGATGTCATCTCTGATTGCCTCGTGTCGTCTCATGTTGTCATATGTCATCTCATGTTGTCTTAGGTCACCTCATGTCATCTTAGGTCATCTCGTGTTGCCTCCTGTCACCTCATGTCATATCAGGTCGCCTTGTGTCGTCTCATGTCTTCTCAGGTCGCCTCATGTCATCTCAGGTCGCCTCGTGTAATCTCATGTCGTCATATGTCGCCTCATGTCGCCTCATGATGCCTCATGTAATCTTAGATCACATTGTGTCGCCTCATGTTGTCTCAGGTTGCCTTGTGCTGTCTCATGTCATAATATGTCACCTCATGTCGCCTCATGTAATCTCAGGTCACCTCGTGTTGTCTCATGTCGTCTCAGGTCACCTCATGTCATCTCAGGTTGCATCGTGTCGCCTCATGTCATCTCAGGTCGCCTCATGTTGTCTCAAGTCGCCTTGTGTCGTCTCATGTTGTCATATGTCGCCTCATGTCATCTCAGGTCACCTTGTGTCGTCTCATGCCATCTCATGTCGCCTCATGTTGCCTCATGTCATCTCCGGTGGCCTCGTGTGGCCTCGTGTCGTCTCATGTTATCTCAGGTTGCCTCATGTCATCTCAGGTCGCCTCGTGTCGACTCATGTCGCCTCATGTCGCCTCATGATGTACATGGTTCAATAGTCGCAGGTGTCTGACTGAAGGATGCAGCAGAGCAACGTGACGTCACAGATAATAATAATAATAATAATGAATTTAATTTATAACACACTTTTCATTAATGAAAATCTCAAAGTGCAGATGATCGATGACGGCTCCAACATGAACATTCTGATGTTCTTAGGAAGTTCTGTTGGTTGAAAAATGTCAACAATGTCAGGCTTTGAGCAGAAACTGATCAGTGGTTACGAAACAAAGGAAAGGTCAAGAAAACAGGTCAAAAAACAAAAGTCACAAAGGAAGAAACAAAATGAGCTTTTTCTTTCTCCTGTCAGTAAATAAAGTGTCTTTCAGTTAAAGATGTGAGAGCAAGGAAAAAGCCAGAGTGTTTGTTTAACATAAACAGCCAAAGTGTCTTGGTTTACCGACAGAAATAGCCAAAACGTGTTTGTTTACACATGGGAACAACAGCCAAAGGATACCGGTACTTGTTTACCTACAGAAACAGCCGAAATGTGTTTGTTTACCTACTATAACAGCCGACGTGTGTTTGTGTACCTACAGAAACAGCCGTAGTGTGTTTGTGTACCTACAGAAACAGCCAAAGTGTGTTTGTGTACCTACAGAAACAGCCAAAGAGTGTTTGTGTACCTACAGAAAAAGCCTAAATGTGTTTGTTTACCTACAGAAACGGCCAAAGTGTGTTTGTTTATCTACAGAAACAGCCAAAGTGTGTTTGTGTACCTACAGAAATAGCCAAAACGTGTTTGTTTACACATGGGAACAACAGCCAAAGGATACGGTACTTGTTTACCTACAGAAACAGCCGAAATGTGTTTGTTTACCTACTATAACAGCCGACGTGTGTTTGTGTACTTACAGAAACAGCCGAAGTGTGTTTGTGTGCCTACAGAAACAGCCATGGTGTGTTTGTGTACCTACAGAAACAGCCAAAGAGTGTTTGTGTACCTACAGGAACAGCCTAAATGTGTTTGTTTACCTACAGAAACAGCCAAAGTGTGTTTGTTTATCTACAGAAACAGCCGAAGTGTGTTTGTGTACCTACAGAAACAGCTGAAATGTGTTTGTTTACCTACAAAAACAGCCAAAGTGTGTTGGTTTATCTACTGTAACAGCCGATGTGTGTTTGTGTACCTACAGAAACAGCCAAAGTGTGTTTGTGTACCTACAGAAACAACCTAAATGTGTTTGTTTACCTACGAAACAGCCAAAGTGTGTTTGTGTACCTACAGAAACAGCCTAAATGTGTTTGTTTACCTACAGAAACAGCCAAAGTGTGTTTGTTTATCTACTGTAACAGCCGATGTGTGTTTGTGTACCTACAGAAACAGCCTAAATGTGTTTGTTTACCTACAGAAACAGCCAAAGTGTGTTTGTTTATCTACTGTAACAGCCGATATGTGTTTGTGTACCTACAGAAACAGCCTAAATGTGTTTGTTTACCTACAGAAACAGCCTAAATGTGTTTGTTTACCTGCAGAAACAGCCTAAATGTGTTTGTTTACCTGCAGAAACAGCCTAAATGTGTTTGTTTACCTGCAGAAACAGCCTAAATGTGTTTGTTTACCTACAGAAACAGCCATAGTGTGTTTGTTTATCTACTGTAACAGCCGATGTGTGTTTGTGTACCTACAGAAACAGCCTAAATGTGTTTGTTTACCTACAGAAACAGCCTAAATGTGTTTGTTTACCTACAGAAACAGCCAAAGTGTGTTTGTTTATCTACTGTAACAGCCGATGTGTGTTTGTTTACCTACAGAAACAGCCTAAATGTGTTTGTTTACCTGCAGAAACAGCCTAAATGTGTTTGTTTACCTACAGAAACAGCCAAAGTGTGTTTGTTTATCTACTGTAACAGCCAATGTGTGTTTGTTTACCTACAGAAACAGCCTAAATGTGTTTGTTTACCTACAGAAACAGCCTAAATGTGTTTGTTTACCTGCAGAAACAGCCAAAGTGTGTTTGTTTATCTACTGTAACAGCCAATGTGTGTTTGTTTACCTACAGAAACAGCCTAAATGTGTTTGTTTACCTACAGAAACAGCCTAAATGTGTTTGTTTACCTACAGAAACAGCCAAAGTGTGTTTGTTTATCTACTGTAACAGCCAATGTGTGTTTGTTTACCTACAGAAACAGCCTAAATGTGTTTGTTTACGTTTACCTGCAGAAACAGCCTAAATGTGTTTGTTTACCTGCAGAAACAGCCAAAGTGTGTTTGTTTATCTACCGGTCTACCAACCAGTTTCTCTTAGATGTCCCCAGATCCAGAATGAAATCCAGAGGTGATCGGGCTTTTGCAGTTGCTGGTCCAAAGCTGTGGAACAATCTACCTGAGAATTTAAAGAGCGCTCAGACTGTTGAGACTTTTAAATCTTTGCTCAAGACTCATCTCTTTTACTTGGTGTTTGATCCTCACAGAGTCTGAGAACTAATTTTTACCTGATTTTATTGTTGTCGCATAATTACTGTTAACTTTATTATGTTTCAGTGGCACTAGATGCATTTTACTAAGTTTTTTTTAATTTATTTTTTTATTTTTTACTGTACAGCACTTTGGTTGGCTTCGGTTGTTTTTATGTGCTATATGAATAAAATTGTCATTGACATTGACATTGACATCTACAGAAACAGCCAAAGTGTGTTTGTGTACCTGCAGAAACAGCTGAAATGTGTTTGTTTACCTACAGAAACAGCCAAAGTGTGTTTGTTTATCTACTGTAACAGCCAATGTGTGTTTGTTTACCCACAGAAACAGCCAAAGTGTGTTTGTTTATCTACTGTAACAGCCAATGTGTGTTTGTTTATCTACAGAAACAGCCAAAGTGTGTTTGTTTATCTACTGTAACAGCCAATGTGTGTTTGTTTACCCACAGAAACAGCCTAAATGTGTTTGTTTACCTACAGAAACAGCCTAAATGTGTTTGTTTACCTACAGAAACAGCCTAAATGTGTTTGTTTACCTGCAGAAACAGCCAAAGTGTGTTTGTTTACCTACAGAAATAGCCTAAGTGTGTTTGTTTATCTACTGTAACAGCCAAAGTGTGTTTGTTTATCTACTGTAACAGCCAATGTGTGTTTGTTTACCTACAGAAACAGCCAAAGTGTGTTTGTTTATCTACTGTAACAGCCAATGTGTGTTTGTTTACCCACAGAAACAGCCTAAATGTGTTTGTTTACCTACAGAAACAGCCTAAATGTGTTTGTTTACCTACAGAAACAGCCTAAATGTGTTTGTTTACCTGCAGAAACAGCCAAAGTGTGTTTGTTTACCTACAGAAATAGCCTAAGTGTGTTTGTTTATCTACTGTAACAGCCGATGTGTGTTTGTTTACCTACAGAAACAGCCTAAATGTGTTTGTTTACCTGCAGAAACAGCCTAAGTGTGTTTGTGTACCTACAGAAACAGCCGAAGTAACTGTAAATTTGTGGTGTTGGTGGAAGATGTGTGGGTCAGAGAAGTCTGACGTGTTTTGACGTGTTGGAACGTACTTTTGCCCAGATTGGTTCAGCAACGTTACAGCTGTAAACATCTGTAAATGGACCGGTGCACAAGAAGCCACATGTTTAACGCTGACCTCTGTCTTTACGCTGCTCCACCGCTCCGCTCGCTCTGTGTCTGCTCCTCTACACAGCCTGGTGTCGCTCAGTGACGTGACTCAGGTTTTATTTGTTGACGCTGAGTGCAGACCCACATTTCACAAGTGCAGACTTGGAAAACTACCGGAGGTGTAACCTTACCACTGAACCAACAACCTTTCATTTCAAACTTTGCAACGTTAAACTTTTGAGCCCTGAAGCTCTTTTAGCTTTTGGAAGTTGTTTACATCAGACTGCAGTGAACTGTGAGGTTTGATGACAACACTTTAAAGTTTTAATTAAGTCCAATTCTTTTATTCAGTTTGTTTTTTCACAGGTTCTGAGGAGACTTCAGTCCAGAGCAGGGGTCTGCAACCTGCGGCTCTGGAGCCACATGCGGCTCTTTGGTCCCTCTGCAGCGTCAATTTCAATCTTTGACCAAAACTAACAAAACTGAATTTTATAGGATGTTGTGCCCACAAAAAATGACTAGTTTAACAGTTTTCCTGTCAACTCCTTTGCAAAGATGTGGATACTAGTACTAATACACAAAGTAAATTATACTCACTTTAACTTTATGCTTTATTCTTCAAAGTAGGATACGCAATTACCATATTTTTTGGACTATAAGGTGCACCAGATTATAAGGCTCAATATCAATGAAGGGGTTTGTTTTCATGCATAAGGTGCATTATCAAAACAAAACAGTCAAATAATAAGTCAAACTTTATCCAACTCATTCATAATAACCACATACAATCTGTTTGAGGTGAGTAAGCACAACCAGAATTAATTATAAGGCTCACTGTCAATTTTTGAGAAAATTAAAGGATTTTAAATGCGTCTTATAGTCCAAAAAATAAGCAACTCCACAATTTTATAAAAAGCACATTTGTCTGCACAGTTCACTGTTTTTAAATTATTATTTTTTTATTGGCAAAACACAAGACAATACAAGACGTTGGACAGATGAATGGAAGATGGATGGAATCCAATATTTTCTTTTGTCTCAAAATGCAAAAATTTCAATAAATGTTAACAATCATTAGATGTTTTTTGTTTTATAATTTCACACCTACTGGCCAGAAAAGCCCCTCTAGCAAACTTAAAGTGGCCCATGGGCCACCGGTTGATAATGACAGTTGTAGCTGGTTTTGCGGCTCTTGACACGTTTAATTTAGTGAACAAAGGTGTAAAATAACTCTTTTGATCGTAAAGGTTGCAGACCTCTGATCCAGATGAATCTGTTGATGACTCGAGCAGAACATGACACGTTAAACTTTTAGTTTTACGTTGGCAAAGATCACTCAGAGTCGAGTCGGCAGGTATCGTATGTTTAATGCATGATCACATGTTACAGTAACACGACGAGCTGAGCTCATCCAACGAGCTCATCCAACCCCAGCTCAGTACTGCTGCTGCTGCTGACTCATGGGTGGTAGGATCTTGTCCCAGACCTCCACCTTCATGATGGCCCTGCCCATGGGCGACATGGTGGCCTTCACGTCCAGGCTCTGGCCCTCGAAGCTGAGGCCGCAGCCGTTGGCCTCCTGCCGCACGAAGCCCTGCGGCTCCTTGCTGTAGTACATCTCCTTGTAGAGCGCCTCGTTGCACTCCTTGCTCTGGTCGTACACTCCCACGGCCACCCAGTTCTTGTACACGTTGTAGTCGTACGGCACGGAGAACATGAACACCACCTTCTGCCTGGCGCTGTTGCTGTGCCTCTCGAAGAGGTCGTAGGTCAGGAGGCCCACCGTACCCGTGGCCTTGCCCCCCTTCTTGCTGAAGATGCACACCTGGGTCTTCTGTGGGCGGACGGTGGGAGGGGGCGGGCTGTTGACGCTGCCGCTGTCCAGGTAGACCCTGCAGCAGCAACAAATCAAGACCAGACTCTGATTACCGTATTTTTCGGACTATAGGTCGCACCTGACTATAGGTCGCAGGGCATGCAAAAATGATTTTAAAAAAGCAGCGACCTATAGTCCGGAAAATACGGTAGAGTCTTGGGTGAAAGAAGTGAAGCGTGCGTGCTCGGTGCACTCACTGTGGGTTGATGAGGCAGTAGTTGTTGGTCAGGTTGGTGATCTCAATGGTGACGTTCCTCCTGCTTTTGATGTTGGCGGCCACCGCCTCGGCTGATTCGCTCATCGTTCGGCTTCCAGAGGTTTATCACTGCAGATCAAACACACATCTGTTGAAACATCAGCCTGCTCTGAAACATCTGTCCGTCTACGCCAGGGGGCTGCAACCTGCGGCTCTAGAGCCACATGCGGCTCTTTGGTTCCTCCGCAGCGGCTCTGTCAAGCTTTGACTAAAATTAACATAAAACTGTAGTTTATTGGTTGTTATACAAACAACAAAACATTCTAGTTTTAGCTGTTTTTATGTCATTTCTTTGGCAAATACTTTAACTTTTTGCTTTATTTCTATGCTTAAATTGTGTTTCCACAATTTAAAAAATACATAGGTCTGCATAGTAGTTTGTTTTGTTTTTTAATTTAAAAACTTTCCCCCACCTCTTTACAAGTATCTGGTCTTTTCTTTTGTCTTAAATTGTAATAGTATCAATAAATATAAAAAATAAAAAAATTAGATATTTTTAGCTTTATAAGGCCACCCCTACTGGCCACAGAAGTCTCCTCCAACAAACTGAAAGTGGCCCATGAGCCACCAGTTGATAACAGTTGTAGCAGGTTGTTGCGGCTCTGGACACATTTAGTACATGAAGGTGTAAAAATGGCTCTTTTGATCATAAAGGTTGCAGATCCCTGATCTACGCCCTGAAACAAGAAGGGACCAGCTCACCTGCCGGGTCAGAGGTGCGTCGCTCGCCTGCGCGGTGCCGGACTGGAAGCAGCGACTCCGACCTCCAGGTGAGACCTGTTGGGAATGTGAGGCAGCTCCACCCTCCTCCGTCACGCCCCGTCTCAAACATCTGGTCTGTTGAAGGAGCAGGGCGCAGCCGCCGTGGACTTTCTGGTTCTCACAGTTTGAGCCGGTTTGTTGAGCTCACCTCACACCGGAGGAGGCTCCTCGTGCACCACACCTGTTTCTGTGTTGGCTTTAAGGAGACCAACGAGCCAAACCTGCTCTGACTCAGGTCTTTATTTGTCACATTTGATTAAATATTAAAAGAAAAGATTAATTTTAATATTTAGCAGAGAGCTGATGTCTAGGGCGCCCAGGGAAGCAGATGGTGGGGGTTGAGGGCCTTGCTCATATAACAACACTTTCCTTTTCTGGACAAGACATCCCCCTCTCCACCTCTGTTACAAATCTTGGAATAAAAATGGACTCCAATCTTACATTTGAAAATCACATTAAGCATCTGTTTAAAACTTGCTTCTTCCATCTTCGAAACATCTCCAGACTTCGCCCATCCCTAACTTTTTCCGATGCTGAGAAGCTCGTCCATGCTTTTGTCTCCTCCAGGCTCGACTACTGCAACTCCCTGTTTATTGGAATCCCTGGCAAAAACCTTCAGAAACTTCAATATATTCAAAACAGTGCAGCAAGGATCTTGTTGAGAGTTCGTAAATTTGAACATATTACGCCCATTCTCCATAACCTTCATTGGCTTCCTGTCACCTACAGAATTCAGTACAAAACTGCTCTCATTACACATCAATGCTTACATGGAACTTCACCAGATTATCTGAAGGATATTCTTATTCCATACTCATCCACCCGGTCGCTGCGGTCACAGAACAGTAATCTCCTTCACATTCCGAGAACCAAATTAAGGACCATGGGAGACCGGGCTTTCAGTGTGGCTGCCCCCCACCTGTGGAACTCTCTTCCTGACTGTCTGAGAGCCCCACAGTCTGTGGTTGACTTTAAGAGCGGCTTGAAGACCTTTCTTTTCAACCGAGCATACTCTACCTCCTCATGATTCTACTTTTGATCTTAGTTGATATTGTTATTGATTTTACTTGTTTTACTTGTTTTATTGACATTTAATAGCCTATATGCCACGGACTTCCGTTCCAGCTCTTCCGCATTCATTACACATGCGGCGCACTTCCGGTTTGCAGTCAACACGGTGTTAGCGATGGCGTTCTTCACGAGATCTCTGCAGGACTTGCCGACAGTCACTGTTAATAATGTCTACAGAATAATTCAGACCTTCTCTAAAGCGCCCACATCTAAGAAGGATAAAGGATTTAAGCTTTGTGTCCAACTACATAAATAAATATGAAGGTAAGTCGGTATTTGTTTTCAGTTCACCAAACTGCCTCATGTAGGCTAACACAGCTAACATAGTTAGCCTTGCTAATCTGTTGAGTAAACGTGTTTTGTCTGTACAATGTTTTCTTATTAACACAAATGTTAGTTTCAAACAAGGAGGCAGGAGAAGTCAGTTAGGGCTGAGTGTTTACAGTCCATGAGGAAGACAACCAGAAGCCCCACTGTTTGAGTCAAAGCCACCTGACAGTTCAGTTTCAAACAAGGAGGCAGGAGATTTAGAGCAGATTTAGAAACAAAAGTTATTTTAATTCAAGTTTGTGTACAAAAGTTGAGCTGAAGTCAAACCTGTTAAATCACTGTTTGTAGCAGGCCTTAATAAGAGATGTTTTCTTTCACTGCACAGGACACGGCAGGTGTTGGTGATGATGAGGGAACCCCTGGTCCATCCTAGATGTTTGTGAGACGTGGGAAGACACCACCGCTACAGCTCAAACATGAGGGAAGCAGTGAGGAGCTGAGATTGGATCCAAATACAAACAAGTTTTTCCACTGAGGCACTGTAATCTGACTGATTACATGTTTTTAAATCTCCAAAAGCAGTCGAGGAAGCTGGGAGTTAGTCAGAAGATGTAATAATAATAATATAATTTAAACAGTGTTTAAATATTGTGCCTCATTTAGCTTGACTCATACGTTTTGTACAGTAATGTAACATTATCAAATTTCTTTTTAATAAAATGGCTAAAACGACTCTAAGCCTGTCTTAAACCAAAATACAGTACACATTTTTTTTGGGTGATAATACATCAATGAAGACAAAAGTCAGAATGTTTTGAACATTTTATTTTCTTACAAGTAGTAAGTAGTGTGACTGTAGTGTCAGGGTAGTCCTTGAAGTCTGCAGGTAGATTTTTATGTATCTGCTCTTCAGGTAGAGCCGAGTACTGTCAATAAAAAGTTGCTGTGAAAATCCGTCTGACCGTGGACTGATGGACACCGTATGGGTCAGCAAGGTCCCGTTGCTTTGATCCAAGGTCAAGGTCATTTAAGAACAGGAAGAACTCAACGGGCTGCAGGGTGTGGAGTGGATAAATAATCAATAAATAACACTGAACAACTGGTAATAACTAATAATTAAATCTCAATGTCACTACAGTACTTGTGCAATACAGTAACCTGTCACACAACCTGTGTAATGTTGATTATGTGCATACATATATATGCACATAAAGTTTTAAATATATATATATACTGTATATATAAATATATACACATATATATAATAATATATTATATATACTGTATGTGTATATATTTATATATATATATTTAAAACTATGTGCATGTTAGCTTATATTACTAGCTTGAAATACTTGCAGTAGTTAATTCAAATTCATCCTGCTGCATCGTTATATCCGTCTCTCTTCAGGACTTTGTGAATATTATAATTACTTTTTCACTGTGCATGCTTTTAGTATACATACAGTAGTTTGTTCTTTGATTTTTAGCAAGTCAAATCTGCTCTTCTCATCCTGAGCACTTCATTGTACTGTTAACTCTGTGTTAACCTGTATAAGACAAATAAACACAAGTTGAACTTGATGGGGAGTTCCTCTCAGTTCTTGGTGAACACCGACCATGAATGGCAGAGCAGAGCAGTCATGGGCCAGCAGGAACACATCAGGAGGTCAGATGATGCAAACCTGAAAAAAAAACAAGTGTTCATATTTACCTACAAGTAAAAAACCAAACAGAGAACTCTTTATGAGAGTTATGCTTTAAAATAAATAATTACATCTCAGGAAATTAAAAGTTTAATTGGAGTGAAACAGTTCTGGTTTCATATTAAAGGAAACAGCAGAGAATATTTCAGAGGTGTAACAGCCCTGAAGTTACTAAGAGTTTACAAACATATTTACAGATTAGAAAACATATGTTAAAATCTGAATATTATTTTAAAAGTATGTAGTTACAAACTTTTATTAAATCACTCATCATGACTCCAACATTAAATCTACAAGTGCAGGATGTGGTCGAGTGATAATCGTGTTTCTTCACTGCAGTGTTTCTTACTGAGCTGCAGCTGTGTTCTCCTCCTCCTCGCTGTCCTCTCTGCTCTCCCAAAGCCCCGGTCATGGAAGTGGAAGGGACAATTATTCCACTGGAACAATGCAGGTACAGCTCATTTTTAACCACTGTTTGATGCTGGCTCTTGAATATTCTGAGATTTAAAACGCCAGCTACAACCGAGTGTTAGCTTTAAGGCTAACTCGGTTAGCCACGAACTCTGGCATTAAAATATAAAAAACTAAGCGCTCTATAGTCCCTGCTATTCACTGGACACAACGGCACACAACAAATCTCTCTTGTTGTACCAGTAGCTCGCAGATAATTTACCTTTTGTGTCTTTTACATGGTCTAGTTCTAGAAGCTACCGCTAACAACAACAGTAGTAGATGAGAGCCGGAAGTGAAGCGCATGGATCATATTTTAACGGAAGTACGTCACCACTACCCGTGGCAGGCTATTCTGCTGCACTTTGTTTATTCCTTGGCTTTTAACGGCTATTCTGTTGCACTTTGTAGCACTTTGAGATTTTCATTAATGAAAAGTGCGTTATAAATTGAATTCATTATTATTATTATTATTGCTCAAAGGCTCAGGGTGGGTAAATGAGGGTGGAGGCAGGTGTGGGTTTCCACCTTTCCCACCCACATTTTGATGTTGTTGGTTCGGGTAGTTGAACCAGCAACCTTTAGATCACAGGCTCGCCTTCTCTAACCTCTGCGCCACCACTCCCCAATTTATTTTATTATTAAATATTTATATTTAATAATATTACATAAGAGATAACACAATAATAATATATACGAATGTTCATATAATAATAATAATATATAATGCATAAATATATTATTAAATATTTATATATAATTATAAGATATAAGAGATACAATTATAATAATAATTATTATTATTATAATAATATATATAAATATTTAATAGTTACATAATAATATAAAGGTAAT
>JBBPBX010000943.1:40155-54909 GCA_038048925.1 Garcialebias charrua | reverse complement strand
TTGTTATAAAATAATGATAATATAATTATAATATTTAATAGTTATATAATAATATGAAGGTAATGATAATATGATGGTAATATATATAAATATTTAATAGTTATAAAATAATAATGATAACAATATACAGTATAAATATTTAATAGTTATAAAATAATAATTATGATCATAATAATATATATAAATATGATATATTACTTAATATTAAAGAAAGAAGCAGCGAAAACAAGATGTTTGTTTGTTTATTTAAAGCCCCACGATGACAAACAGCATCCCTCAGAGCATCAAACATCACGACACCAGCCTGTGTGGATCCTTCATCGGCCCATCTTGTCGTACAGCTCCAGCTTGATGATGGCCTTGCCCTCGTCAGACATGGTGGCCCTCACGTCCAGAGCCTGGCCCTTGTAGGTGACCCCGGAGCCGTTGGCCTCCTGCCGGACGAAGCAGCTGAAATCTTTATCGTTGTACATGAGGTCGAACAGCTTCTTGTCGCAGGCGCGCGAGCGCTCGAAGATCCCCACGCCCAGCCAGTTCTTGTAGAAGTTGTAGTCGAACGGCACGGAGAACATGACGGCCATGATCTCGCTGCTCTGCCGGGTCTGCATGTTCAGCAGCTCGTAGGTGAGGACCCCCGCGGCCCCCGTCGCCGTGTTGTCGTCCTTGGTGAAGGAGCACAGCTCCATCTTGGAGGTGCGCACGGTGGGCTGCGGCGGGCTGAACGGGAAGCCGCCCTCCATGTGGACCCTGCAGGGAGGAAGAGAAGCCCGTGAGACAAACATGGAGGCCCACGCTTCAGCCGGGCGCTTCTGGGGTCAGAGGTCACCAGAGGTCCAGCTCAGAGTGAAGAAACGAAAAAGAATCAAAACAAACAAATACTCAAAAGTCATAAATTAAATAAGAACTGGAACAAACAACTTCTAAATTACAACAAAACGTTCCACGGTAATGTGCGTGAACAATAAATAATAAATACCAGAAATTATGTGAATTAGGACCAAATAAATGAAACTAAAAACATCCTGCTTCAAAATACGAACAAAACTAAAACAACATTTAAAAAACACACAAAATAACAGATTAAGATGTGCTAAACTAATAAAATGACTTAAAATGACAAGAAATAAAAATCAACAGCGAAGAAATTCAAAATAAACTATTTCTTTAAAAAAAAAACATGGAAAACTATAACAAAAAAAAAAAAACATCCCATTATTAAAAACTAAAATTAACTTCATGAAAAGCAGACGTAAACAACAAACCATTAAAATGTGTTTTATTTAAAGTTTATTAGTGGGCGGAGCTGCCTGCGAGCAGCTCCTTTAATCACGTTTAAAGATCTGAAACGATCAAAGTGATCAACTTGAATCCCACTTTATGTTCACACTTTTATTTGTTGCTTTTGTTAGAAGATTCACAGAATAAATGCTGTTTTTTTTTACATTGAAACACGCAGAAGGTGTTTGGAGCGTCGGGGCCTTACTTTGGGTTGATGAGGCAGTAGGCGGAGCTCACGTTGGTCATCTCCAGCGTGCAGTTCCTGTTGGTGGTCAGGGTGGCCGAGTGGGACTCTGCGGTGTCAGGCATGCTGTCGGCGGCTGGGATGGACAGAACAGACGAGAGAGTGAAATCCTCTGAAGAAGAGTCAGGAACTCCAGAAAAACACAGAGCAGGACGGTAAACACCAGAAAACTAAAGCTCTATCACACAATTTAAACAACACCCCCATGGTCCCCAACAGTGGTCCTTGAGGAACACCATCCTGCGTGTTTCAGTTGTTTCTCTGCTCCAACACGCCTGATTCAGTGATTTAATGACTTGCTAATCACCCACTCATCAGGTCAGGTGTGTCGAAGCAGGGAAACATGCAGGACGGCGTCCCTCAGGGACCACGGTTGGGAACCTCTGTAGGATGTTTCAAAATAAAAGCACTTACTTCAGGTAACGCTGAGCTGACGGGAGGCAGAGAGTCCTCTGAGGACAGGTCTGGTTTGCTTCGGAGACAAGTCTAAAGCCACGCCCCCTGAGTCTCACCTGAGCTGCAGGTAGGTGTGTTCCTGGAGGTGACAGGGCGTGAGCCCAGAAACAGCTAAAACTTGTTGTTGTTGTTTGAGCAGCGTGCACACAAACACAAACAAACAATACAAACAACAAATTGTGGAGTTTTGAGCAGAAAGGTGTGAATTTGAAATGTTTAATCTTTCCACAGCTGCACACATCTGGAGAGCGGAAGAAATAAACTGTCACGTTGTTTCTGACAGCCGCAGGTTCTGCAGGTTCTGGATGGCGTCACGAACGGGCCTCGCCTGAAGTCCAGAAAATGAGTCATGAGGCTCCACCCGTCCGGACCGGTTCTTCTGGAAAAGAACAGAACTGGTGATGGTGTCGGTTCCGACCCGACCTCTGGTTCTGGAACCGAGTCCTGCAGGTTTCCAGCATGAAGGTTCAAGAGTTTGTTAGTCCAGATGAGTTCTTCTGATGTCTGCAGACAACAAGATGATCCAACTGGAGCAGAGACCAGAACATGATCAGCTGCAAACAGAACAAAATGACCTCAACATGAAAATGTTCATAAAACTTGAGCAAAATGAACTCGTGCAGTGACAAAAACAAAAATCATAAAACGTCCACGAAGAGCTCAAACTTTACAAAACACAGAAAAATGATGAAAAACTGACAAAACCAACAAAACCAGGCGGAGAACGTCCGGTTTGAACAGAACCAGACCACAAGAACTGCATGAGACCAACAAAGAAAATATGAATTATCACAAGATTAAGAGTTAAAAACATTAAATGAGTTGTCGAAGAGCCGTAACACAAACAAAACACAAAATAATTTGTGACTAAACTTCAAACTTTCAGATTTATCAGAATGTAACAACTGGAAAACAAAAGTTTAAACTTCAGTAAAATCAGTAATTTTGTGCTTGAATCCATGTTTTATCCTCAATATTTACATTAAACTGCTTGTTTAGTTGTTTAGCGTTTGATTTGGATAAAAACTATTTGCATTTTAATCAACTTCACTGAGCAGAGCAGTTTTTAGTTACTGAAAGTTTGTTGGTTTTATTTACATTTTATCGCCATCTTGTGGCAAAATCTGCTGCAGAAAGAAAAGAAGTCCATATTTTATTTAGTCAACTTTATTTCTACAGGTGAGTCTCATTGAGTCACGAGGACTCGTTTACAGGAGACACCTGATTTAAACAAACAACACACAAACAACAATAAAATAATAATCAACCTGCTAGCTAAAGCCTAAATATAGCAAGACACTAGCTAAAAGTTGAAAAAATTAGCAAAGCTAATAAGAAAAATCTTAAATGTAGCTAAAAGCAGCAAAAGTTTACCTAAAAGGCAAAAGTAACAAAATGCTAGCTAAAAGCTCAAGGAAACAGAACACTGGCTAAAGGCAAAAGTAGCAAAACACTACTTGAAAGCAATAAGACTGTAAACAAAATCTGGTCAAAAGCTAAAAGTAGCAGTTAGCTTGAGTGCTACTTTTTAACTACCAGGCTATCTAAACCTAAATGTAGTGAGACACTAGCTGAAGGTAGCAAAATAATTAGCAGAACGCAAGCTAAAAAAAGCAACATGTTGATAAAAGCTAAAAGTAGCAAAAGGAAATGAAGTAGTAAAATTGTAGCTGAAAGCTAAGCGCTTAGAGTAGCCAAAAGTTACCTGAAAAACAAAAGTAGCAAAACAACAGCTAAAATCCAAAAACAACATTTAGCTCCAGTGCTATAGGTTTCAACTAGTAAATTAACTCAAACCTAAATGTAGTGAGACACTAGCTGAATGTAGCAAAATAAGAAGCAGAACGCAAGCTAAAACATGTTGATAAAAGTAGCAAAAGGTTACTTATGAAATGAAAGTAGTAAAATTGTAGCTGAAAGCTAAGTGCTTAGAGTAGCCAAAAGTTAGCTAAGTGCTTAGAGTAGCCAAAAGTTAGCTGAAAACTAAAAGTAGCAAAACAACATAAAAGCCAAAAATAACATTTAGCTCCAGTGCTAGCTTTCAACTAGTAAATTAACTCAAACCTAAATGTAGTGAGACACTAGCTGAAGGTAGCAAAAACTAGCAAAAAGAAGCAGAACACAAGCTAAAAAGCTATATGTTGCTCTAAAAGCTAAAAGTAGCAAAAGGTTACTTATGAAATGAAAGTAGTAAAATTGTAGCTGAAAGCTACATTAAAGCTAAGTGCTTATAGTTGCCAAAAGTTAGCTGAAAACTAAAAGTAGCAAAACAGCAGCTAAAAGCTAACAGTAGCCTGGAAAGAAGAAAAGTTAGAAATTCAAGCTGTGATGCGTTCAATGAACCTAAGACATTATGGCGCTATCTCTAATGTTGCCTTCAAGTGTCGTGGGGACAACGGTATAATGAGGAATTACTGACGTATTTCCTGTCGTGGTTTGATACTGGTACTCCGGATGGAAGCTGGTATATTAAAAAACTTAGATTAAAAAACTGTCATGTAAATAAGAAGCCGGAACCCAGCTGATTGGATCCTGCTCAGCTGATGGTGCCTTCATGAACAGTCAGAATTATCACAGTCTTGTGTTAAAGTTAATTAAAATTCAGTCTTTTATAATTGGATACAAGTAGAAACGAAGTGATTTACTTATTTATTTTTCCAGTAAGTTTAACGTCATTTATTGATTTATTTACTGTTTTTAAAACAAATTAAATGTTTTTCTCACGTTGTTGTTGTGTTTTTATTTAATTATGATTATTAAATTAACAAAAACTTTATAAAAAAACAAAACAAGTCAGCCTTTTTGTATACATGTGTTCTTTTTGTACATTTTATTATCATCGGTTAAAAAAAATATTAAACCATTTTTTAATCAAGCCATGTGTGAGTTCTGTGTGTTTGTACAGTTTCCGAGCTTCTCATGAACGCACCAGCAGCGCTGTTCTCCTGCTGAAGGTTCCTCCTCCTCCTCCTCCTCCTCCTCCTGCAGGACGCGGATCCAGCAAACAGAAATGGGAAACTCGGACACCAAACTGCACTTCAGGAAGGCTGTGATCCAACTGACGACCCGAACTCAGGTCAGTTCGACTTCCTGTTGCAAATAAAAATAAACTTTAGTGTTTTTCCTTTTTTTTTTTCTTGAAGCGTCTGAGGAGAAAACGGCTCCAGATGGTAGCGTCAGGTGCAGCACACAGCTCAGAAAACAGGCTGGAAAACAAGAAAAACATTTAACATTTAATTTAGTCATTAAATTAACAGGAACAAAAGTTTCCTCTGAACTATTTAAACATTTCGGATGTTTTTAAAGTTTTACAGACTTGAACTCCTCATTTTTCAACGTTTTGATGTCAGTGAACGCACCGCTGGACCCAATAAATATAAAATTGAGTTCAATCAGCACCAGCTTTTAGTTTAACAGAAGTTTTATTAAAGTTAAACTGACCTCACAGGCAGAGGTTTAACCTTTAAAGATGGACAATAAAATGCAAACTAACACTTTTAAATTAATTAAACGTTTAATGAAATTCAATGTTTATTTCACTTTTTTTGGACATTTTAAGAACAAATACAAAAAATGACATAAAAGTTTATAATTTTTGCACAAAAATTAAAGTTTTTGTACATATTTTATTTTAAAGTCTTTTTTTATTTAATATAATTAAAATGCGACCCTCGGGATGGAGGGGAGGGGAGTGATTTGCATGTAAGTTCATCTGAAGCAAAGGGAACTCAATTAGTTTCAGCAGCTTTGAATTCCACGTTTGTTTTTTGAGCTCCTGGAATGAGAAGTGAAATGTTTCAAGTGTTCAGTAGTCCTAAAAATGTTCCTCGCCGTCTGTGACAATTGATTAAAACTTTTACACAGAAAGTCTGACTCTTTGAGGAGCTCTGCTGGTCTGACAGGCAAAATGTTAAAAAGTCAAATTAGTTTCAAAGCTACGAACAGAACAGCAACACGTAACATGGTTTTCTGTTTCCCGCCGTGTGTCCTGCAGCCGGTCGAAGCCTCAGACGACGTGTTCTGGGATCAGTTCTGGCTCGACTGCTCCATCGCCGTTCAGGACGTGTTCGCTCTGGTGCCTGCTGCGGAAATCCGAGCTGTCAGAGAGGAGTCTCCGTCCAACCTGGCAACGCTCTGCTACAAGGTAATCTGCTCTTTGTCCAACCTGGCAACCCTCCACAGCAATGGTCCTCAATCCTGGTCTGTTAGGGCCACAGTCATGCATGTTTCAAACGTTTCTCTGCTCCAACACACCTGATGTGAATAAATAAATGATGAACTTCTGTAGAACATGAAACATGCTGAAGAGCAGGGAAACTACTAAAACATGTAGGAGAGGTGCTGCACCTGGCCCTCGCCTTCCCACGCAGCTCCGCTCATTCTATTTTCCCTTCACTGCTCCGTCTGGGACTTCTCCCATAGACAAGGATTTCTCCGGCTGATTTTTGACCGGACCAATCAGAGAACAGAAGGCGGAGTTTTGAACGACGTCGTCGACTGACGTCAGTTTGCCCTGCTTAAAATGGCTGCCGGCACGAAGGAATTTACAAGAAAACACGGTATACTGTATTTCTTAGCTGATGTTATATCAGAAGTGTTCCTGAGCTTAACAGTTCCTAAATCAATTCACGAAATGGTCAAATCTGCTGGATTTAAATTGTTTCGGTTTGACATTTTCCCAACAGCCTCTGGGGCGCTACGAAAATAAATTATAAAAAATCTAATTTTATCTTAGATGTTTCATCCAGGCCAACAGTCAATAATAATAATAATAATAATACATTTTATTTGTAGGCGCCTTTCTTGGCACTCAAGGTCACCTTACATTGTCAATCATAAAAAAAATAAAAAATAAACCAGACATAATATTATAAACACAGTAAAAACAAGTCAAATGAATTAAAATAAAAAAAATAAGACAATGCAGTTGTCATCATAGTGCATAGGCTACTTTAAACAGGTGAGTTTTGAGTTTGACTTTGAAATGTGGCAATGAGTCTGTGTTGTGAATATCAGGTGAGTTCCAGAGCTGGGGGGCAGAGCAGCTGAATGCTCTGCTCCCCATAGTAACAGGGTATAACAATAGTAAATTAAAGACATATAATTACCCACTGGTAGCAGAAAAAATATCCACCGAGTGGGTTCTGAGCTGTTTATCTGAACAGTTAGCCTGCTCGTGTCCACTCATGTGGACCCCCTGCTCCGCGCAACATACGTCACGGCCAAACGTTAACGATTGGGTAAAATCAGATCCAATGGTTTTGTTCCTCAGCAGAGGCCACGCCTCCAGCAAGAATCGGTTCTCTATAGGAGAAACTCCAGACCCTAGTACGAAGCGAAGTGAAGGACACGGGTCTGGTTTTAACCAGGCTAGCACAGAATGGACCTCAAGGATCAGGATTAGGGACCATTATTACGGAAACCTGTTGTATGTCCAACCTGGCAACCCTCTCCTACACCGTGACCATTTTTGTCCAACTTGGCAACACACTACTACAATATAACCTGTCTCTGTCCAACCTGGCAACATACTACTACAATATAACCTGTCTCTGTCCATTCTGGCAACATGCTACTACAACGTAACCGTCTTTGTCCATTCTGGCAACATGCTACTACAACGTAACCGTCTTTGTCCATTCTGGCAACATGCTACTACAACGTAACCGTCTTTGTCCAACTTGGCAAAAGTCTGCTCCAAAGTAATCTGTTTTGTCCAACCTGGCAACCCTCTCCTACACCGTAACCATCTTTGTCCAATCTGGCAACCCTGTGGTCACCTGTCCTCACCTGCATCAGGTGAGGTGTTGTATCTTTAATGGAGCACCTGTAGTTGACTGTTGATGAGGAAACTTCAGATGTTTCCCTCTAACGTTTGGTCCGATGAGGAGGATTTTCTCTGGTCCTGGATCTGCTGCAGGATCAGGATGGATCTGGTCCTGGATCTGCTGCAGGATCAGGATGGATCTGGTTCTGGATCTGCTGCAGGATCAGGATGGATCTGGTCCTGGATCTGCTGCAGGATCAGGATGGATCTGGTCCTGGATCTGCTGCAGGATCAGGATGGATCTGGTCCTGGATCTGCTGCAGGATCAGGATGGATCTGGTCCTGGATCTGCTGCAGGATCAGGATGGATCTGGTCCTGGATCTGCTGCAGGATCAGGATGGATCTGGTCCTGGATCTGCTGCAGGATCAGGATGGATCTGGTCCTGGATCTGCTGCAGGATCAGGATGGATCTGGTCCTGGATCTGCTGCAGGATCAGGATGGATCTGGTCCTGGATCTGCTGCAGGATCAGGATGGATCTGGTCCTGGATCTGCTGCAGGATCAGGATGGATCTGGTCCTGGATCTGCTGCAGGATCAGGATGGATCTGGTCCTGGATCTGCTGCAGGATCAGGATGGATCTGGTCCTGGATCTGCTGCAGGATCAGGATGGATCTGGTTCTGGGCTCCGGTCTGGAACCTGTTTTAATGAAACCCACTCGTCAGGTTGCCAGAGAAGCTCGGTCTCCTCCGTTTTGTGATGCCAGCTGCAGACAACAGGATGGAGGTTTTCCCACACTCAGAGGTCAAAGGTCATTCACATAAAGACAACCTGTCCAAAAACAACAGATTAAGGAAATAATCCAAAAATAATCCTGTTTTTAAGTCAAATAGTTTGAGCAGCAGTTTGATACAGTTAAAGAAAATGTGTCTAATTTAGTTGGAGTTATTTAAATTATTTCTTCAGGAAACATCGTGAACAATATTTCAGAGGAAATGACACGCCCATCATTTTTACACAAACCTACATGTTTTTATGTCAACTGTTGTTGTTGTTTTTTACACAAACATCACAGTAAGTGAGGTGGGTTTGTGATCATTATAAAAATAAAATACTCAGTTTTTATTTATTATTAAATGAAGAATTCAGCAGAAAATCTTCTTCACTCTGGAGAACTTCTCAGAGTTTGACCTCCAGGACACGATTCCTGTTTTTGTTCAGATCTGCACTTCAGTCTCGACACGCAGCTTTAATTTAATTTAATTTATTTACAGTAACTCCGTGAGATGATTCATATTTCAGCCGTTTGTTTTCAGGCCGTGGAGCGTCTCGTCCAGTGCGCAGACTCCGGCTGCCCCTCGGAGACGGAGCGCCAGACGGTGCTGAACTGCACCCGCCTGCTCACCCGCATCCTGCCCTACATCTTTGAGGACGCCGACTGGAGGGGCTTCTTCTGGTCCACCATCCCCGGAGCCTCCAGAACCGGGGTACGAGTCCCACAAACCTGCAGCTTTGAAGGCAAACTTCACATACGGTGGGAGTCAGTGAGGGTTAGGGTATGAGAGTGCAACAGCCCTGAGGGACACCAAGTGGAAAGGCTCCAGCACAGCTCTGCGTTCGTTCTCGTGTTTTCGCTCCAAATTCTTGACGTCATTTGAGCAGCTGCGCACAGGGCGTTTACCTACGGGACAAATTGAGGTCGCTGATTGGTCATTTGCTGACACGCCTACTGAATTGATTGACAGGTCGGGTGGGGGGAAAAAAGGCACGAGCTGCAGCCGCTGCGGTGTTCTGTGTTTATATGTTAATAAAAAGTTCTAAAAAATCAAATAAAAACATGGAGCGCTGGTCCAGCACACCAGAACACCAGGAAATATGCAGAACCTCGCGCAGCCACGTTGAACCCGAGTTTAATTCGCTCGTGACAAATTCATTCATTTCTCATCATTTCAGTCATGGAGTCAGCGGAGGAGGAAGCGATCACTTGACTTTTTGCAAAAAAACAAAAGAAAAGTCCAGATCAGGGATGAAAAAGGGGAATTTAATACATTTGTGCAGTGCTGGGCAGCGCTAATCCAAAAATTAGTTCCGCTATTTCTAAAGCACTTATGGATTTATTTAGGTCCGCAATTTCAAAAGCACTTATGTATTAGCAATGCTAGCGGACGCTAATGCTAACACGCTAACCGCCATTTTGAAGAGGGCAAATGCGAAATACTTTTTTAAATCCAGCAGATTTGACCATTTGAACCGGTTAAGCTCAGAAAAACCTTGTGCTATAAAGTCAGCTAAGAAATATATTTTTTCTCAGCAAAGAAATAATTGTTTTTACCGTGTTTTCATGGAAAGTCCTTATCTTCTGTGGCCGTCGCGGCCGCCATTTTGAAGAGGGCAAATGGCGAAAAACTTTTTAAAATCCAGACGCGTCGCGTAGGCCGCTGAGAAACATCCATAAGTTCACCCTCCATGTTAAAAACTCTTCGTCTGACTCTTCGAAAACAAGCAATAAGGCTGCAGAGTAACACACTGGCTGCTAACTGAGAGCGCTCGCTCTAGCAAAGAGACTGAGGGGACGCTTTTTTGTCACGGACCACATCCGGCGCTGACAGGATATGGTCTGTTAGCAGTCGTCCGGGCCCGTAAATAAGTTTTTTAGTTTTTACTGATAGATAATTAGTTATTAACGGTACTGCATTTTAAATAAAAATAGCGCAAATCCGCTTATGAATTATAAAAGTTAGTCAAACGCTGTTACGCTGACAAAAACGTTAGGTCCGCTGTAAGCAGTGTTGGGTGTAACGCGTTACTTAGTAACGCGTTACAGTAATCACATTACATTTTGCAGTAACGTAGTAGTGTAACGCACTACTTTGAAAATGCCTGTAATATATTACAGTTACTAACAAAACCTTACATTCGTTACTTGCGTTACAATCAGGACCTTTCGGAGAATAGTTTTATTTATTTACCTTTCGGAGAATAGTTGTGGTACGACGAGGACGACGGAGCGGACCATAGACATTATATATAGATATCTATGGAGCAGACTGTCACGTGGGGAAAACAAAGACGTACGCGATGACGTAGGAACGTTATACGTCAACGTACATAGACATATAAAGGTACATAGACATACGGCCTCTGTCACTAGCCTCGCGAGAACTGCCACCTGCAGTAAGCCTCGGTGGCAGTTCTCGCGATGTTGGGGCTGGCGCGGTCGAGACTCGAGAACAAACCCGGAAAAACACAGAGATGGATGTAACGAGAGAGGACGCGTTCCTGCCAAAAAAGTTAAGACTTCGTGTAAATATGTTGAAAAATGGGACAGCGAATTTACTTTCCTAAAGTTTATTACGCGTTTTTTAAGATTTGTAACCGCGACTTTAGTGTCTCTCTCTCATGGGGGAAGGAACGATGTCCGTCAGCATGAAAAATCCGTCAAGCACAAAGGTAAGCCTGTCAGATTGTGATCACATAACTGGTTTGAAAGAGGCTGATAGGTAGTTATTTTAGATTTCTTGTAAACCTGTCTGTTCTGTTTTATTTTTTTTAAACAGAAGTTTTACATTTTGATATTGTCATTGATATTGTCATACCTTTTGAATGGCACATTTACAAATGCATTGTGCTTGTTATGTTGCACTGCTGTTTTACTTTTTCATCAAAAATGAGTGTCAAAAAGATCTCTAATATCATTATTGAAAGATAAAAATTAATACAGGTTAAATCTCAGGTACAGTATTAGAGTAATCCAAAAGTAATGTAACTAAGTTACTTTCAGAACTGAGTAACTAAGTAGTGTAATATGTTACTTTTTTAAAAAGTAACTAGTAATGTGTAACTAATTACTTATTTTGGGTAACTACCCCAACACTGGCTGTAAGCAGATTAACGCATTAGCGCTACCTAGCGGTCATGTGCCCACCTTTGTATTTGTGTCACATACAAAACAGTCCGGCGCCGGGCAGTTTATTGTGAGACAACGTGCCTCGCGTTCGCGGTCGTAAAATTTGAGCTTGGCACGTTCGTGCCCGCGTTCAAACGCTTGTGCCGCGGCGTTCGAACGGCGTCGAGCGGCGTTCGAACGCAGAGCTATACTGGGGCCTTAAGAAGAAGGAAAAAAGGCCCAGACATTTTGATGTTTTCACTGCACAAAGAAGATCCAGCAAAGGTCAGAGTTCCTCTGGATCAGGGGTCACCAACCTTTGTGAAACTGAGAGCTACTTCATGGGTACGGAGTCATACAAAGGGCACCAGTTTGATAAACTCTTCGGAAATAACAAAGCGTAAATTGAAAAAAATGATATAATATAAACATATTTTTAAGATAGACATTTTAAAATATATATAAATACAAAAAAAGAATAACAACTGAATAAAATGAAATTTTAAATGCAGCTTAGTAGTGAGTTGTGCTATTTTTAGAACAGGTCCGCCGGCACCTCAAATGGTCCTTGGGGGCACCCGGGTGCCCGCGGGCACCGTGTTGGTGACTCCTGCTCTGGATGGATTGTTTTTGTTGAAATGTTTCTTCTTCATCAGGAGCCACAACAAACTCAGTCTTATAAAAAGCACCTTCACATGGTGGACCAACCAGTGTGATGGTGCTCAGCTGGTTTCTGGAGTCCGCCCTCTCCTCCGTCGAATCGTTTGAGGCAGTCATGATCGAAGTGGTTCACAGAATCAGGATATGTTGAACCACTTTGAGCATGACTGCCTCAAACGATTCGACGGAGGAGAGGGCGGACTCCAGAAACCAGCTGAGGACCATCAAACGGGTTGGTCCACCATGTGAAGGTGTTTTTTATAAGACTGAGTTTGTTGTGGCTCCTGATGAAGATGAAAAACGATCCCTCCAGAGGAACTCTGAGCTTTGCTGGATCTTCTGCCTGGATCATTGAGCAGCATCAGGAGGGTTGTTTGGAAAGTTTAGACAACTCGGCAGTTTGGTGAGAACGTCCTGCAGAGCCTCAGGTTCAGACCCAAACGGGCCGTGGCTGAAAAGAGTCATAACCTGAAGTTCGTAGGCGCTAGCGGTCCCGGTAAACACCGTTCTGAAGTTTTAGATGTCACAACTCCTTCACAAAACAAATTCATCTTTTGGTTTTCTTCCCGTTGACTTCACCACTTGCTCTCGCCGAGGTCGGATGCTTTCTCCCCTCCTCTCCCTCTCCACTTTGCTGCTCTGTCAGTCTGTGAAACAGCTTCTGAGCCTCTCCTTCATAACTTCTGAACCATAATTATGAACTTGATTTGATCAGTTGGTCCATCACAACTGATAACATTTCTTCAAAGAGAAGACAGGCTGTAGGTGAGATGATTTGCCCTGTTGGCATGCACGCAGCTGGATATCTCATCGACTTGAAGACTTGATGACGTGTCTCTCTGCTGTCATCTGTGGATCTTAAGGACGCATATTTAATTAGATTTATGATAACTGGTTCCTGCTTTTTGGATTCGGCTGTTCGCTGGTTTATCTACAAACAAGGAAGTCGTCGGCAGCAAATTTGGACCCGCTCACGCTGCTTGCCTTATGATGGCTTGGTTCGTGCTCGAGTACCCAGACTCAAATGCTTTTGGCAGAATGGATCAGATATCTGGGATTTTACGTGTGGCTACATAATGTGGACATTTCGGAACCCGAGTGGACCAGCACAGACTCAAGGTAGACGTCATTAAGTTCTGCCTGTCCCCAAAACAACTGTGTGTTTATCTGAATTTGTCTCCCCTGGCTGGCCTTGAATTGCCTGGAGAACATGTAATCTGACGCTCTGCCCCCCTCCCTTCCATCGATTAATTTCCAACTGATCAACCAGAGTGAACCAGCTGAATAAACATTGTCATCATTTCAGGACTCTTGGATTCCCATAGGTGTTGTCCTTGGCCATTCCCCGACCTCCCTCGAGAATGTTTACAGATCTCACCGGAGAGAACGATCTGATTATTGTATCCTGATCAGAACTCTTACAGTGTCTTTGAGTGCGTCCTTGGACATGCTCACAGCTCTCATCGCCTCACCCCCTCTGCAGAATGTCTATGTCGCTGTGCTTGTATGTGCGAGGTGTTTTTTTAATATTAGAGTTGTTCTTCTCAGGCAAAAAGAAAGAGTTTAATATGTTTTTTTTTTTTTGCCTCCAGTTTCATCACTTTTTGTCTGTCTAAAACAGATCTCACTTGTAAATGAGTCTTCGAGGCTCAATGTAACTTATCTGTCTAAATAAAGGTTGAACGAGAAACTCCAACATCATCTGCGTAAAATCACATAAAACATTTCAAATGATCGTCTGCACTGGTGTTCTGCTTCAAGCTGCAGATTAAAGTTCAGATCTGCACTTCTACAGATTATTAAAGTATTCCAGCTGATTTAGGAGTTATTCTGGTGGATTCTGTTGGTAAATAGCCTGGCCCTCGCCTTCCTGCACAGCTCCGCTCAATTCTCATTTCCCTTCACTGCACAGTCTGGGACTTCTCTCATAGACAACGATTTCTCCGGTAGATTTTTGACCGGACCAATCAGAGAACAGAAGGGGCGGAGTTTTTGGCCCCTAACCCACGCCCCCACCTGTCCCAGCGCAGCCAGCGAGCAGCCGCATGTTCTCATTCAAAGCGATGCAAAGCGATGCAGGACTGTTTTATATGTGACACAAATTTATTAATTTCCCCTTCTTAATCCCTTATCTGGAGTTTTCTTTTGTTTTTTTTCCCAAAAGTCAAGTAATCGCTCCCTCCTCCCTCCTCCTTCTCCTCCTCACCCTCCGCTGAGTGAAATGAACAAGGAAATGACTGAGGTTGTCACGAGAGAATTAAAGTCAGGTTTTACATTGCTGCCCGAGTCCCATCAGATTTCCTGGTCTTCTGGTGTGTTGGACCAGCGCTCCATGGTTTTATTTTATTTTATTAGGACGTTTTATTAACATATAAACACAGAATATCCAAAGGCAGCGAGAGAAAATTCAGCAGGAGGCGGAGCTGAAGTCAAGTTCAGCAGACCACGGGGAGCGAGCAGC
>JBBPBX010000943.1:0-11658 GCA_038048925.1 Garcialebias charrua | reverse complement strand
ATATAAAAAGTAGTGTAAATGTAAACAGTAGTAATAAATGTAAACAGTGAATGTAAACAGTAGTATGACTATAGGCAAGTAGTGCAATTGTATGTAAAGGAGGAATGAGCTGCTGGCAATTTGTCTCCCTTCTATGATTCGGAGGCAGCTGAAGAGTAAATACAGTGGCGGAAGGTCCTGTCAGTCAAATCAGACTTAACTGTTTTCACCTTCTGCAAAGCTGAGCCTCAAACAGCTTCCCTAATGGAGCTTACTGATTGGAAAAAGAATATAAAGTGTGTGTTCATGCAATGTGCTCCACTGCGTTTCAAAGTCTTTATCAGTCACACAGGAAGTCCAAATCACCGAACAAAGTGGCCACTGAGGTTCACTTATGAGGCAGTAAATGAGCTGGAAATGTACACGTCTGATTTGCTACATAAGTTTGATGGGAAAATAAACCCATCATTAAAGAGATTTCCAACACGGGAGACGGACTAAACCTCAAACAGCTGGAACTCGTCTCCTGGCTGAATATTAATTTGCTCCAAAACCCATCTTTGAGTGCTCAACGTTGGTTGATCAGAGTAAACTGATTGGTGCAACTTTAATTACTGCCAGCAAATCACTTAAAACAAACAAAAAATACTGTAAATAGTTTATTCTTTCACTTCAATGCAGATTTTTTTGTGCAAAATACCACCTATAAGCATTTTAGCGCTCTCACTGAAATCTATGTTGTTGCATGTGTGCGTGTGATGCTTTTTTTTTTATATCCCTCTTCATCTTTTGATTGCTTTAATTACAGACTTTCCATCAGCTTCTCACTCAGTGCTTAGGAAAAAAAAAAACTCTCGGGGCGCATGAAATTAAAAAAAGGAGCACGGATGCCTACGCAGACGCGCCCTCTCACTTGTTTCACACACCAGTGGTAGTTGCAGTCAGTCGGGAGGCGCTTTGATTCTGTGCCTGCCGGTGATCCACCTTTCATCGTCTCCTCTCCTTGATCCCTTGTTCCCCTCTTTAGCTCAGCTGGGGCAGAACGTCTCTCTCCCCGTCTCTGCGTCTGACTCTGTTGACTGAAGAATACTCTGGAACCTGGAATTCATCTGTATTTACGTTTGCTTCTTTCTAACTGTGGGTGTCCAACAATTTGGAGAATAATGCAGATCCATGAATGAGAATAATCGTATCCGATCACGTCTCCTCCGTGATGTTTCTTTGAGTTTTACACTGTTGAGATTGTCAGGTTTAGTTTTGTATAAAATTGTCTAAAAGCACATCTTTAAGGTTTTTCTAGCTGCCACTGGTGGGGAACAATTTAAATCTCCTGAGCAGTCAAGATATACAGGTTTAGTTGCAAAGGAAGAAGAAACTTCAAAAGCCAAAATCCAAGTCGATCCACGTAAATGGTAAAGACTTAAGAATTTAAGTACTGGCTCTAGAGGCCGCTGCAAATCATCCGAAGCGTCTTTGCTTACCTCTGCATTGTTTCATCTGCCACCAGGAGCTTAATCGGGAAGACATAAAACCTACCATCCCAGATCCTGTGCACATCTGCAACGACTAATGGCAAGAATGACTTGGATTGTCTTGAACGTCTCACCCAGCGTCCGTCTCACCGCAACCAGCACAAAACTGTTTTATACTGTATTTGTCTTAAGCATCAAACTCATTCATAATAATACAACTCACAAGACATAGATCAGTTTTCCCATTATTCAATCTAAAATCTGTTTCACACTGGGCTGTTTTGGACCTCCATAAATGGTAAATGGTAAATAAACTGTACCGTACTTATATAGCACCTTTCACTCAAAGCGCTTTACGCTACAATCTGTGTCCTCATTACTCATTCATACAGCACTCTACTAGATCTCTACCAAGCTAATAGAACAAATCATTCTAAAGAGACTAATCAGAGCTTTATCACATTCATTCACCAATGGGACGCACATCAGAGGCAACGAGGGGTTCAGTGTCTTGCCCGGGGACACTTGGGCATGTGATGGCTGGTGAAGTCAAACCTCCAGCTCCAACAGTGGTGGACGACTGCTCTAACCACTCAGCCACAGCCGCCCCACAAACTAAAGATGTGGCGACTCGGGATTCTGAATTTTAGATAAAAACACCTATCAGACTGTGCAATACAAGATAAAAAGAACTGAGCTTTTCACAAATATCTGGGAGAATTTCAAACCCAACAATAAAAGTTATAACGGTTGACAACTTCTCTTTAATTATTACATTGACATGCTTAATAGAGAGGGAGAGGATAAGGAAGGAGACTGAATTGGTGGTCGATGAGCCCATCACACTGACATGTCATGCCAACACCCAAAGATTTTCACGATTTTTATTTCACAACCAATATTTTGTCTGTTTTATGTTTACCGTATTTTTCGGACTATAAGGTGCACCATATTATAAAGCGCAATATCAATGAATGGGTCTGTTTTCATACATAAGTTTCATTATAAGGTGCATTAAGCGAAACTAAAACATTTTGACTGACTTTTGAGCTCCGTGTACCACGTAAAATAGGTTCAAGGTCAGTACAACCAGAATTAATAAATAAGGCGCACAGGATTATAAGGCTAGCAAATTAAAATGTTTTAAACGCGCATTATGGTCAGAAAAATACGGTACAGTGTTTTATTGTTCAGATTCACATGAAGTTTACATTTCTCTCAATGCTCCAAATGTCCAACTCACAGCAGACTCCACTGGCATTGGAGAACTTTGGACAGAGGAATGAGCGCAAGCACAAAAATAAAAATAAAAAAAGTAATATGAATAGACAACTTAGATCCAAAGAAAAACAGTGCTGGGTTTATTATCTGGTGGTGGCTCTGATTTCGCAAGAAAACTTTGAACAAAAAGTGGTTCTCTGACAAACATGCCCTGGAAGCATCGCCGCAAAAGCGATCGTTAAATTCACCGCATGAAATATCATCCAGTGCTGAACAAAAGGTGTTTTAAAGCCTGCAGGTCCCCTCACATTATTAGAAAACCTAACCTGTCGCAGAGCAAATGACTGCTTTCTTAGTGTGTTGAATAAGTAGAGGGAAATCTAACCCACAGTAACAAATTACTGTACATCCCCATCTTATGCCCTCAGTTTGTGGTAACACAAGTGTTAAAAAGCTTATAAAGACGATGAACTCAAAGGATATTAAATGATGCCATGTTTAATTTTTTGTTTATTTAAAAGAAATAACTAGTGTTTAATTTAGTGACAGAAAAGGAGCAATGCGACCGACATAGTTCATTTAATTTTGCTTTTATGTGCACATAGACTTTTGAACTAAACTGTTATAAATTTTTTAATTATTATTGTTACTGCAGACATTATCTAGCTGAAAATGTTCTCTTTTAATCTGTGTGACTTTTAAGTGCTTTTTATAGGTGTGTTTTCTGACACATGCGCAATTTTGTTACATTAAACTGGCACTATGTTTAGTCCACCTTTCGCCAGTGAATGAACCATTTTTGCCCGTGTCTGTGCACTTGTCTTTGCGTGTCTGGCAAAAGTATCTCATAAACCACGGCACAGTTTTTAATAAAACTTTCAGAAAGTAATGATCGGATGCACATACAGTATTTGGAGTCAGTCCAATTCAGACTGCCCAACAAATCTATTCAGCATCATCCAACACAAAAAAAAATGTCTATAAACGCAGCCAGTTTTACAGATGTTGAGCTAAATCCTGATGTGGTAATATCTGAGAGTCATCTACAAGACATACTGAGTGCTGCATCCCGCAATGTTTGGCCAAAACAACAAGCTAAACAAAACCAGCTACAGCTCGCATATTTCTCAACCATACTGACCGCAGTCTAAGACTCTGTTAGAGATATTGCTCTGACATTGTTCAAATCTTATCTTAATGACATAACTTTTTCTGTAGTTTCTGGCAATAATTGCTCCAGTTCAGCTCATCTCACCTGTGGTGTCCCCCAAGGTTATATTCTTGGGCCACTATTATTTTCCATTTTGGTCAGGTTATTCATAAATTCAATGTCTCTTTTCATTTCTATTTAGACAATTCCCAGATTTATTTGGCTATTAACCCACCAGACTTCTCTACACTCAATAAACTTACCCTCTGTCTTGCAGACATCAAAACCTGGATGTCTGATCGTTTAAGTCAATGATGGAGAAAACAGGGTGATGGTGTTTGGACCCAAAGCCAAAAGGTATTTAGTTGTTCAGTCCCTTTCGGTTTTTGGTTTTAACTGCACTCATGAAGCCAGAAATTTGGGGGTGGCCTGATTCTGATCTTCGTTTTCCTAAACATTTTACTTTGTAAAACTAAAAGTTTTTTTTAATTAGCAATATTGCCAAAATCAGTGCATTTATATATTTAACCGAAGCAGAAACTCTTATTCATGCCTTTGTCTCCTGCCATCTTGATTATTGTAATTCTTTTTTTTTCTAGTCAACCCCAAAGTTCTCTTAATTGTCTTCAACTAATACAAAATACTGCAACCAGAGTTCTCACAAGAGACGATAATTATCAGTACATCACTCCTGTTCTGTCCTCATTGCATTGGCTCCCAGAGCTTTTTAGAATTGACTTCAAAAAAAATTTTAATCCCTAAATGGTCGTGCGCCATGTAGCTATCTGAGCTTCTTACCCCTTATATCTCTTCTTGCAATCTCAGCTCCTTAAATATGTTATTACTTTCCACTCCCTGAGCTCGACTGGTGACAAAAGGATGTAGGGCTTTTATGGTCAGTGCCCCTAATTTGTGGAATGTTCTTCCTCTATAATAATAATAATAATAATAAATTCAATTTATACCGCACTTTTCATTAATACAAATCTCAAAGTGCTCTAAATATTACAGGCTTCGTCATTGTCTTCTTTTAAATCATTAGTTAAAACTTGTATTTTGTATAATAAGGCTTTTAATATCTGAATTTCTTCATATCTTTATTTTTATTTAGTCTTATAATATGCATTTTAATTAATTGGTACACTTTTTGTGTTTCTGGGGTCAATTTTTTGTTTTAACTGAATCATGTGAAGCACTTTGTAATATTTTGTTAAAAAGTGCTATACAGTACACTGTACTGTATATAGTGTATACTGTATATACTGTACAAATAAAGTATTATGTTATATTGCAATAATGACACATTTTTCATATTTTGTGCAGCCCTAATGTCAAAGTGAAACAGTCTCTCTCAGAAATTCAATGGTCCTCATTACGCCTCAGACGGGATCAAAATCAGACATGTGAGTTTCATTGAAACTAAATTATTCAATGTGTATAGTGAGAGATTTGTCTGAACGTGTAACTGGATACAAATTAACAGCAATGCCGCATTATGCAGCGATGGCAAGCATACTGAATTTAAAGAGTGTTTAGGCAAAGTTGAGGCTGAAAGATGGGGCTAATGTATACAGTTACCGTTTAGCGCATGATAAGTGAGGCAGAGGAGGAGAGTTACACTGAAGCTAATTGAAGCACTAACAGAATTATCTTTGTTGGAAAAAATCAGAGAAACCGATTTTGTAGTCTGCCAGTTCAAGTATAGGTTGAATGTCACTAATACAAGGTGTATGTGAAATCTGTATGTCTCTAGATCTTTATTTTTTTAAGGTCCCTTTTGTTTCTAAAGTGAATATGAATCAAACTTGGCTGGAAACATATTGATATTAATTATTTTTCTATGCTTTGTTTAAATGTAATTAAAACAACTCCAGTGCGTTTGTGCCTGTGGGAACAAAGCTAATAAAGCAGATGGACCTGATGGTAGTTTGACTGTGTGGGTACAAGCATCCCCCAAACAGTAAAAGTATCAATAAATTACTCTTTGGAGCAATACGATGTGTCAAAATAACTTCCATAAGTAAACTGTGGATGACGCGTTAAGCCGAGTTTCCTCTCAGATGTGTGGAGCATTCCAAAACCATCAACCCCAGAAGGCCTCCCGAGCTCCATAAATTTCTCCATGGGGTAAACGGACACGTCGGATTAAAATCAGCTGTGATCCGGCATAAATCTCAGCCCGTGACTTTTCACAAGAAAAACACACAAGAATCCCCCTCTCCTTCCTATGATGTCACTCCAAAATAAACAGAGCTAATGTGTGGATCCCAGTGCGGCGCAGCTCCAAGTGACAGCGGTGAGTAAACAAATCGCTTCAGTCTCACATTGGATGATCATGACCACAGTCTCATATTGGATGATCATGACCACAGTCTCATATTGGATGATCATGACCACAGTCTCATATTGGATGATCATGACCACAGTCTCATATTGGATGATCGCCACAGTCTCATATTGGATGATCATGACCACAGTCTCATATTGGATGATCATGACCACAGTCTCATATTGGATGATCATGACCACAGTCTCATATTGGATGATCATGACCACAGGCACCCGCTTTGTCAGTTCTTCCACCTTCATCCCTTTAATCCCCACAAACCATATAAACGTCTTTTGAAGATGAGTTACACTCCCTCCTGTTTCTTCTATGACTCTTGCTTTTGCCTTTCTACCTGTGAACATGAAAGATTTTTTTCTTTCTTTTTTCAGAAACGACAGCAACAGGGGCTGCAGGGGGAGTCAGAGAGAGAAAGACAGAGGAGAGAGACGGATTGATTTCCTCCTCCAGCAGCTTCAGTTCAAAGCCGGTGAGGAGACTTCAGAGGCGCGGCAGGACCCGACATGTCCCCAGCCAGGATGAGCTGCCTGTCTGTGGGCAGGACTTTCCCTGGGGGGCCCCGGGGCCCGGGACAGTCAGGCGGCACCAAGAAAACAATTATCCAGACAGATGACGAAGGTGTGCATGGGCCACAAACGCACTAATTCCCAAACAAACACAACTTATAAAATCACACAAAACAAATGAACGTGTTCATGATTTAAACATAATGAACTTGCTATTGTTTTTAAAATGTCATGATTAAAAATAAATTGGTGAGCAAACTATTTTATTCCAACAAACAACGGTGCTCATTGCAAACTATCAATCTATAAATGAAGGTTATATTGAACTATAGCAAATGGTGTGGTTTAAAAGACTTTACTCCTGTGGTTTTCTTAATATAATATGTATTCTGAAATGCAGGTATGCACTGAATGTAAACAAATCACTCGGCTGAAAGCCTGTGGAAGCTTATCTGCGTATTTTAGTCAACAAATCAAAAAACGAATACATACCAATAGATAGTCAATCCTAAACAGCTCTTTCATGGATGTCACATAACTGTACTATTTTAGTCACTTTGGCTTAAAAATATGCTGTCTTTTTTTATTTTAAAGGACAATTCAGTAGTTAATATGAGGGGAAAATATGCTGGTTTTGTTTATCTACTTTATGATTTTGATGATTTTATGATCATACTTCATAAGAACGAAGCACCTTTTTAAAGAAACTCAAACTTCTTAAACTTGTTTAAGATTCTAAATCAGACTCATGTTCGTGCTGCTGTTTGGCGTATTGTTTTTATGCTTATTAGATCTTAGCAAATTTTTTGTTTAATGTTTTTTTTTCTTCTTTTTCTTAGTTCATAGGTTAGATCTTATTACTGTTTTTCTTTTACATTTTATTGTTGGATATAACTGCGTACAAAATTTCGTTCCACCACATGTACCACATGTAGTGCAAATGACAAATAAAAAGCTCCGAGTCTGGAATGACATTGTTTCTGCCAATTACTGATGTCTAAACGATAAACTAGTGATGTAAAAAAAATCTACCTCCCTTGGGCTAAAACATTTGCACCAACATGCACACTATTCTCCGTATACTCCGGAATAATTTGACACTTCCTCTGCATTGTTCAAATGTTTTTTTATACATTCTTTTTTTTTTTGTAAATGCATATTTATGATTATCAAACAGTAATCAGGGTCTCCATGCAGTTCACAACACACACGTTCTGTCCATTCAAAGAGGCTGTTCAGGACTTTAAATGTGTGCGTATGTGTATATGTATGTATGTGTGTAGATAGATAGATGATAGATGATGATAGATGATAGATGATAGATTTTGATGATAGATATTTGATAGATATTTGATAGATGATAAATATTTGATAGATGATAGATATTTGATAGATTATTGATGATAGATATTTGATAGATGATAGATAATTGATAGATGATTGATAATATATATTTGATAGATGATAGATATTTGATAGATGATTGATGATAGATATTTGATAGATGATAGATGACAGATATTTGATAGATGATTGATAATAGATATTTGATAGATGGTTGATAATAGATATTTGATAGATATTTGATAGATGATAAATATTTGATAGATGATAGATATTTGATAGATNCCATGCAGTTCACAACACACACGTTCTGTCCATTCAAAGAGGCTGTTCAGGACTTTAAATGTGTGCGTATGTGTATATGTATGTATGTGTGTAGATAGATAGATGATAGATGATGATAGATGATAGATGATAGATTTTGATGATAGATATTTGATAGATATTTGATAGATGATAAATATTTGATAGATGATAGATATTTGATAGATTATTGATGATAGATATTTGATAGATGATAGATAATTGATAGATGATTGATAATATATATTTGATAGATGATAGATATTTGATAGATGATTGATGATAGATATTTGATAGATGATAGATGACAGATATTTGATAGATGATTGATAATAGATATTTGATAGATGGTTGATAATAGATATTTGATAGATATTTGATAGATGATAAATATTTGATAGATGATAGATATTTGATAGATGATTGATGATAGATATTTGATAGATGATTGATGATAGATATTTGATAGATGATTGATGATAGATATTTGATAGATGATTGATGATAGATATTTGATAGATGATAGATGATAGATATTTGATTGATGATAGATATTTGATAGATGATAGATGATAGATATTTGATAGATGATTGATAATAGATATTTGATAGATGATTGATAATAGGTATTTGATAGATATTTGATAGATGATAAATATTTGATAGATGATAGATATTTGATAGATGATTGGTGATAGATATTTGATAGATGATTGATGATAGATATAGATGATTGATGATAGATATTTGATAGATGATTGATGATAGATATTTGATAGATGATAGATGATAGATATTTGATAGATGATAGATATTAGATAGATAGATAGATAGATAGATAGATAGATAGATAGATAGATAGATAGATAGATAGATAGATAGATAGATAGATAGATAGATAGATAGATAGATAGATAGATAGATAGATAGATAGATAGATAGATAGATAGATAGATAGATAGATTAGAAGTTATTGCTGTTTTGGGTCTCATAAATACACAGACAGTAATCAAGCACAAACAATAGGATTTTGCTAAATGTTATTCTACACAATGCAACAATAAACCAATACTTGTACTCTACTTGTTCTTCTATGAGGTAACATTAGAGTAAAACACGTTAGAGTGACATTAAAAAAAAAAAAAGTGTAGCTCAGGAATTTCCCCAAAGTCTTGCAGCAGTGTGTTTAAAGCATTCCTAAGAGTTTTTACCTGAAGCTCTGAGTGGGGAGTCCTGACTCTGACTGCACAGCTGTCTCTGGACAATGAGTGGACCAGTGCTCGGTTCTGATGGGTCGGTGCTGGTTCCAGTCTCCTGCCTGGTGACAGGGAGAGCGCATCGCAGACGGCCAGCTGAGTTCAGAGGTTTCACTTCGCACAGTCAGACTTGTGTCTCAGCCTCCACGTTGGTGCATGTCTGCAGGCTCCTCCTTGATGAGAGAGAGAGAGAAAAAAAGGAAGTTAGTGATTTTTTTTTCTTCTTCTCCTCCCTGAAAGAGAAACCGATTAACGCACCAGGTAGACAGAATGCTTGTGAGGACAATTAGGCTGCAGGTTACAACTCGATGGCGCCATCTAGTGGTCATGAACTGCAGCGGATTTAGAACGGTTTGGGTTGTCCACCTGTTTTCAGTCTTTTTTTTTACTTTGATGATTTTAGAACGAAATTTGCAATTAAATGTTCAATTTTTCAAATGTATTTGTAATATTTATGTAACCAACTTAGACGTAGATGACTTGGAACAATACACAAAACGAGACAACTTGGTGATCACTGGACTTGAATTTATAGGCGCCGGACATTGCAGCAGCTGTTGCTGGTGCTAACACAACAGAGGATGCACCACAGGAAGAACTACAGACTCTGGAGGAGCAAGTAGTGACTTTGATTTTTACAGGGCAAGGACATTGACATAAAACATGAGGACATTTCGATCTGTCACACCCTGCCCAGTAAATCAGAAAAATTCAAACCATCAATAGTTATCAGCTTCATTAGCATGAAGTCAAGAAACAAGGTAATAATGCAAGCAAAAAAAACTGAAGGGAACAAACGTTTACATAAATGAACATCTAACCCAAAAAAATGGAAATATTGCACGTGAAGCAAGGTGGTTAAAAAAAACAGAAAAAAATAGCATCAACATGGACAAGAAATGGAAACGTCTGGATCAAAGTGCATGACGGGTCTCAGGCTAAAATAATAAAAGAACTGAAGGATCTGGAAAAACATAGATGAGCTCAGGAGATGACAAATATATAAATCATTGAAACAACTCGCACACAAAATGGACATAATATACAGTCAAATTAACAAATACATTATGGGTTTATTCATCAGCATAAGTAAACAAAAAAAAGTGTACTTTCTTTTAAAATGTGTTTTTCCAGAACTTGTTTCTGATTACATGCACAGCTGTAAGTTTGTACTTTGCATCAGTCCGTATCGTCAGCATTATTCAAACTTTTAACTTGAATTTTATTTATTTATTGTTCTAGATGAGCTGTGGAAAAAGAATACTGTTACAGAACAATATTTTCAGACAGTCTTCTTTCTTCTTACAATCTTTTCAGACAGTGCGGAAATAAAATAAAATAAACTATGTCTTCAATTAAAACTGAGTTAATATTGTATTCCCTAATTACTGTTCTAATAACTGCTGTTACTAATACTTAAATATACCTCACAAAACTAAATAATGCATAAATGAACAAGGAAAAAATACAAGAAAATATGCAGAGATACAAATTGTCTTCTGCCATCAGACACAATGGTTCAAAAAGGTTCACTATCATTTTTCTTTAACCAGTCGTCACACATTAATGCATAAATGAACAAGGAAAAAATACAAGAAAATATGCAGAGATACAAATTGTCTTCTGCCATCAGACACAATGGTTCAAAAAGGTTCACTATCATTTTTCTTTAACCAGTCGTCACACATTCTCTGTTTGGGACAGGCACATTTTGTGTGCTGGCATATCTAAAGCTGGTATTGGTTTAGTCTAGTGGAAAATTAACTAAATAAATAAATGGGCTTAACTGATGATATATTTTACAAACCATATGCAGGATTTGTCAGATATATCATAGCAAAGCACTGTAGTGAGAATGAGAAATGTTGTCAAGTGTTTGACAGACCCTGCAGTTAGAGAAGTGCAATGCACTGTAAATATGACCGTTCACCATTTCATCACTTGGTCCAGCAGAAAGACCAAATCTCTGAGGAACAAACAGGTGAACAATCAGCTATCTAAAACAATGTTATTTAGTTAACGATTGGACATCTTTAACACAAGTTCCTCAAGAGTGCATGAAATGAATGAGTCACACTGA
>JBBPBX010000942.1:96132-113436 GCA_038048925.1 Garcialebias charrua | reverse complement strand
GACATCTTTGTTTTAACTTGTTAAAAAAATAAAAATTAAAATGGAAATCTGTATTTCTCTCTTATGATTGTCTATTGTTGATTGTTCACGGTAAATCTACTGTTGCTGTTGTCATCATTCTTTGTTTGTAGCAGGTCTCTATTAACCTGTCTAAATAAGGTTGAAGTACTGTTTTTCTTTACAGTTTGTATTTTGTCAGATGTAACTGGGACCCTGTGTACATTTCATTCCACATTATGTACCACGTGTGATGTGAATGACAAAGCCAGTACAATATAATGCCAATATAGAGCCCAGCCTTTAAACAATGCTTATTGTTGATTATAATGTTTATATAATGTTATAACAATGCTTATAATGTTGGAATCCTGGCAAAAACCAATGCAGAATGTTCCTGTTTTTCGTTTTCTACATCTAACTTATAATTCGTTTTGCTACTTTGCTAGTTTGTTTTAAATTGTTAAAAAATAAATCTGTATTCCTCTCTTATGATTGTCTATTGTTGAGCAATTTTGGCGGATAAAAGACGTAGTATAAATGTCTTCCACTCGCGTGGCACAGTATTGCAAACCCTAAAACTTTAATCTGAAACTTTGGAAGCTAAAAACATTGTAAGCTAACAACTTTGTAAGCTAACAAGTTCGTTTTTTGTAGTTTTGATTTTTATTGTACTAAAACATTTAGGAGTGGGTCCAGGTGAACTTACCTCGTGAGGTGTGCTTTGGAAAAAGGTAGGTCGCAAAAGGATGACATCAGAAACCTTGTTGTTTTTATTTTTTTCAAAACTTCCGGTCAGTTCATAATTTATTTTCAGAGGTCATTACTGACATCTAGTGATGCCTCCTGTACTCAGCATCTTAATAACATTCAATTAAGACTCTAGTCGTGAAATACTGACGAGTACGTCTTCCCATTTCATAATGACAGATACGCAAAGGGCTGCAGGGGGCGGTCTGACCAAACGTAAGATGCAGGAGGAGTCAGGAATGAGGACGTGTTGGATATTTCCGATCTAGTTTCAAAGAGCACTTGTTTTCCATCACATTCTGTGACTGCTGTCTTAACATTGTGTGAGTTAAACCCAATGAAGACACTCTTAAGCCTTACAACAGGAAACTCAATAACTAACAGCACACAATAGGCAAGTCTATACCACACACATGTCCTTCTCACTCATGGTTCAGCTGGAAAAACTAAAAAAAACGCTAAGCATGATGGGAAAGACAACAAAATCCACTCCCCTTAACCACTAAGGGAGTGGATTTTGTTGTCTTTCCCATAATGCTTAGCTTTTTTTGTTTGTTTTCTAGCTCCACCTAAAACTGTAGTAACGTTTTGTCTTTCGTCCGAAAGACTTCCTCAGTCTGAGATACTGTATTCAGCTCAGTCTCATAAATAGCACCCTCTCACAGTGGATCAACCAGTTTGCTGATGACAGCCAAAACCAGCAGCTGGTTTTGGCTGTTTTTTTTCTTTTTTTTTTTGCAATTTTTTTCTTTTTTTTTTAATGTCCAGAGAACAAGACTTAGCTTTTTTAGATAGTTTTTCTACATTTTTTGATTAGATGTTTCTAATTTTAGAGATATTACGCAGGTGGAAGAAGGCAATTCTAGTAACATTTTTAATGTGAGGGCTAAAATACATGTCCTGATAAAAGAAAAACACTGATTATTAACATTAGAGCTGGATGCCAGCTTAATGCCATTCAAGGAGGGTGAAAAACTGAAAAATGTATTCCTAAAATGCTCAGGTCCTTGTCTATATTCAAATGTAAGGGTCATCCAGATTTTATGTCTTTAAGACATGCTTGTAAGTAAATGAACAGATTTATTGTCTTTCATGAACAAATAACTATCATCAGCATAACAATGAAAATTTATCCCATGTTGTTTAATAACATTGGCTAATGGAAGCATATATAAAGTAAAGAGTATTGGTCCAAGTACAGAGCCCTGAGGAACTCCCTGACTAACTTTGGTGTATGATGAAGATTCATTATTTACATTTACAAACTGGAATCTATCCACATAGATACATCACATTCAGGAAATCCATTTCATAGTTTGCAGCCAGCTACAATGCGCAGTGGCACTGTAGCTAACATCTAGCCAACTTTTCATCATAACAAGTCTGCTGTGTGGAAGTATTTTACACTAAACACCGCAAGACTGCAACGTGCAATGTCCGCAGAGCCATAGCACCATATTAAACTGCGGTCAAGTTAGTTTTACGTTGGACATTCGAGCTCCGGGGCTTTAGCGGGACACCACTCTCGCTGAACTGAAACACAGGCATCCCAACCCTGGCCAGCCCAATCCCTGTCTCGGTAGAGTGACAGGCTGAGAGCGGCTGACCGAAATCAGGTAGTCCGCCGTGGACTGAACAAGGAAAAACACATCGCTGAAGCCCCGGAGCTCAACTCCGGCAGCACAGTGGCACAACTGGTAGAGCTGCTGCCTCTCAGCGAGCAGGTCCCCGGTTCAAATCCCGGTCCGGGGGCCTTTCTGGGTGGAGTTTGCATGTTCTCTCCGTGCATGCGTGGGTTTTCTCCGGGTGCTCCGGTTTCCTCCCACAGTCCAAAAACATGCATGTTAGGCTGATTGGTAACTCTAAATTGACCCTGGGTGTGAGTGAGACAGGTCCCTCTTGTAAATGAGTCCCCGTGGCTCAACGAGGATAGCCTGTATAAATAAAGGTTGAATGAAAAAACTGTTCACCGAGAAGTTGCTAAACTTCATTGTAATTAATGACCATCCGCTATCAGTTGTAGAAAATGAAGGAATTCGCAGCTTGATTCTTTCAGCCAAGATATAGTTTACCCTCCAGTAGATATTTATCAGTACAACAGCAGACAATCATAAAAAAGCATATTACAGTAATTAAAATTACAAGAAAACTGTATTTAAAAAAATGAAACAAAGCTACATTATGAATCAATGTAAAATAGTAAAAACAGGAACATGTCTGTGTTGGTTTATGCCACAAACTTAGCAGATGTAAAGCTATTTAATATTTTATTTAATTAATGTAACCATTCATTTAAAAGAGACAAAATAAAGCAAATTCATCAAAAAGAAAACATTGAATGGAATGCAGAAAGAAGAAAAAAAACATCTTATATCACCCCCTTATTTAACAGAATATATAAAATAACTTTAAACAAACAATCACGTAAATTAATCACTTCAATATCCATTTTAAAGCTAGGAATAAAATAAAACACATTTTGTGTTAGCAGAATTTAATTGTAACTTTGAAACTTATCCAACATTAATAAAACTTACCTCAAGTTGCCTTTTTGGACAGGCATGCATATATGTGTACACAATGTACTTGAGAGATTATTACTGTACAGCCTAATATATAATCAATGATGATGATGATATCGGAACTGGATCAGTATCGGCCGATATCCAGACTTAAGTATTGGGAACGGATTGAAGTAAAAAAAATAATGTGGATCAGTGCATCCCTAATTAATTACACTTTTGAGGGCCCAGGATTTATTTTCAGAGAATTTTATATGAGAAATAAAACAAAAGGACTATTTCATTTTAGATGTTTCAGGCTTGTTTCAGTGCTTCAAACCCATTCAAGTGATGGTAAACAGTTTGAAAAGCTCAACATTGATCAGACGAGTTTATCTTTTTGAAACTTTGTGTGGTTTTATTCACAGATTGATTTTCATCAGCGCTCTGATGTCTTAATGTCACAGAGGAAATATAAAATGAACAAGTTCTTTCTTTTTTGTGGCACTGCGGCACAAAGAAAATCATTTGACTCTAAAATGGTGCTGTTGCCTCTTTTGATCTGAAATGATTACTGATGCTTCTTTTTGATTAAATAACACTCAAAGCAAAAATGCTTCCATTAGTTTGTGTTTAAAAGTAAAATGTGCCTCTTTGGTTCCAGTTCAAAGTATCCTTTGATGCCTTTGTGATGCTGATGAAGTCATCTACTAATAAAAAATATAGGATACTTCCTGACCTTTCTTTAATAAAAGGCTGTATGATCAACATCATTTTGGAGCATAGTACAGTAGTAAAACAATGATGAACAATCTGAACAATTAATAGTTTTTTTTTTCATCAAAGGCAAAATTATTCAGTTGAGCAAGAAATATTTTGGCTTTTTATATGTGCACAAATTTAGATAAAGTTTAAATATTTGATAAATTGGGTCAGCTATAATGACATGACCAGAGCCACAGTTGCATCATGTCAGCAGGTTTCTGCTCCTTACTGGGTCAGTTTGAGAGCTGGGTTCACTCATCTTTCTGTGTTCTGCTGGTGCAGCAGACCAGGATACATCATGAGGAGTGGACAAGCTAGGCATCACTTAAGGTAGCTGAAAGTCTCTGTGACAGCTTCATGGGTCAGTGAGGACGTTAGATGATGAGAAGTTGTGCGGGCAATCGGCAAAATTCAGCTGGCTTAGATTTTGAGCCAAAAATGTGAGTCTTACAGTGAGAACAATTATTCATCTGAAGTACCCTGATGCATGCTCATCTGAAGTAGTTACTTTTCTACTTTGCTTCTAACTAAAATTGCTACTGAACAAACATTTTGTTTTCTTTGCTCAGGAATAAATGAGCCGGACGTCGGATGAACACATCAGGATGGGGACCAAACACAAACTGCCTGATCACACAAATAAACTTTCTGTTTCTTTCCAACAAAGTTCATGCTCAATCCAACAATTTTCAGTCAGGTCATCTGGGAAAATAGAAAAAAAATAAATAAATAAAGAAACAATCCAGCTGACCTGACTGAAAATTGTTGGATTGAGCATGGACTTTGTTGGTTTTGAACCAGTTTGACAAGACTGTCGATGAGGAAGAGGGCCGGCACCGGAGGAGGGGGCGTGCCAAAGAGAACATCTTTGCAACAACATAACTGGTTTGTTCCACTTTGGAGTAAAGGCTCCGGCAGAGCTGTGCGTTGGGCCGCACGCCGCTTGACGCGCGCGTGCTGCGCGCGGGCAGTTCACAGCAGAGCTCAGCGTGAAGCTCCAACGTTTTCGCTCCAAATACTTGATGTCATTTGAGCAGAAGCAGGGCGGAGCGTTTACCAACGGGACAAACTGAGGTCGCTGATTGGTCATTTGCTGACACGCCTACTGAGTTGATTGACAGGTAGGGTGGGAGACAAAAAGGCAGAGGGCTGCGCAGCTTTGTTCTGTGTTTATGTGTTAATAAAAAGTTCTAAAAATTAAAATAAAAACAGGGAGCGCTGGTCCTTCAGCCCACACAGCAGACCAGCACACCAGGAAATATTTAGAACCAGCCACGTTGAACATGAGTCAGTTCGCTCATGACAAATTAATTAATTCCTCCTCATTGGAGGAGGAAGCGAATGGTGACCACTTCAAGCGATCACTTGACTTTTGGCAAAAAAACAAAAGAAAAGTCCAGATCAGCGATGAAGAAGAGGAATTTAATACATTTGTGTTTCATACAAAACAGTCCGGCGCCGGGCAGTTTATTGTGAGACAACGCGCGCGCATAAGCGGTCATAAAATTTGAGCTTGGCGCGTTCACGCCCGCGCTCAAAGGCTTGTGCCGCGGCGCTCACACGATGTGGCGCGGCGCTCGGCCCAACGCAGAGCTCTGCCTGGCCCTTAAGTTGTTGGGGAAGAATCAGTTTTGTGTTGTATGCTTCCTTGACTGATGAAGCCTTCTGGATGGAAGGTGAAACGCTTCAGCACAAAAAAAGAAGAAAAAGAAAAAGAAAGAAACTGTCCAGATGACCTGACTGAAAATTGTTGGTTTGTGTTTATTTGTGTCCACGTTTTGTCCTTCATCCAAAGGACTTTGTCAGTCTGAGGAGGCACAACAAACTCAGTCTCATAAATGGCTTGCTTGTTTGTCAACAATTTGGCCCACTATTGCCTCTTTTCCATCAGTAACATTAATACCGGTACAGCACAGTTCATCTTGGCTCGGCACGGTATGAATTGTGTTTCCATTATACTTTGAATAATGGGTCTAGTGGGTGAGTTCAACTCAGAACCTGCAAGAGCGAATGAGGCCAGGGCTCAGACCCCGGTGTTGCGTGCTACTGCTGGTTGGCAGCTCGTGTGATCCTCCGTGGTGACCAGCGGATCCCGGAGCACACAAGGCCAGGGCTTGGACGGGTCCCGGCCTCACGTACTCCTGCGGGTCGGCAGCACGAAGGATCTTCTGTGGTGATCGGTGGAGCTTGGAGCTGCGGAGATGACACCCTGCTCGACCTGAGGTGGCTCCGAGGCTCCAGTGGAGAGGACCAGGGGGACTGGCAGAGCTTCATCTAGCTCGCTCTGAATTGTGTCGTTGGCCACCAAACACAAAAAACGCCTGCACTTCAGCATTAGACCACGTGTTGTCATTATTGTTTTTAAAATCTTAAAAATAGATCCAGTCGCTCGTCAAGTTTGAGTTATTGCAAGTGGTGCATCGGGTTGTTGTGAAAGTTTCTCAAACAACCAGTGACTCTATTCCTTGACCAATCAATGACTGATAGCGTTCTGACGTCACATTTTAGTGCCAGTTTGGCATGCTTGGAACCCCAGAGAAATGGGTCTTGAAAAAGGGACAATTTCTACAAACTGTTGCTAGTGGAAAAGCCTTGGAACCATGCCGAGTTGAGTCGAACCGTGCTGTACCCTTACTAATGGAAAATGGCCATATGCGAGTATGCCACTTATGGGATTGAGTTTGTTATGACTCCTCGGACTGATGAAGTCCTTTGGATGAAGGACAAAACATTTCTACAAAAAAAGAAACCATCTAGAGGACCTTGCTTAACTTTGCTGGATATGTTAAAACACATTATAGTATTTCACATGATTTCGTTCTAAGACTGAAAACAATAATCAACATTAGTTCATGTTCACACCTGTCACCTGTCATAATCAGATAAAACAGACTTCAATAATGATTTAGTTTTTATTTCTTAAAAGCATTTGAGACAAGGTAAACGTTAGTGAGACTTTAGCTGAGTCAGTCCATGGACAGAGAAAGTGTGAAAAACATCTGACATTATTCAAGTCAAACGTAACTAGAAAACAGTTCATGGTGAGTCTGTACAACAACCTAAAGTGTATCTCCATGCTACACCTATTTGAATATTATTTTGAAAATGTTGCATTAGTTTAACCCAGAACAAAACTGGTCAAGTCTTTGAGCTCTGGTTTAAGCAGCAGCTGCTTCCTAATTGTTTTCATGGCTTTCACCTTGAGCTTGTGTGGAGCAACACAATCTCCTCTGCAGCAGCTTCCTGAGAGACTGTTGTCACAAAAGAATAAGGATTCTCTTTCTTTCTCCAATCTTTTGTACAGTCTCATGAGATTTAAACAAATGTACAGTAGCCATGGTAGAAGCACTTCTGAAAGGCGGCTAAATCTCCTTTGAGGGGCAAAACACGCAGCCTTTGTGAGAGAGAGAGAGAATAACTCTTTTGGTGAAATACTCTGAATCCTATTTTGAGCCAGGCTGTTCAACACCCCTGTGACTGGAACATAATGGGATTGAAATATACAAGTGGAACTGACTGAATGCCCCCACACATCTTTTATTCTAAAGCTTTTTGCCTGGTAAAGCATGTATACACCACTACAATATGGACGATTCAGTGAAGGAGTAGAGCTTATACTGTATTCTCAGTGGTTGAAGGATGGCAGGGCAAAACTATAACTGTGTTTGCAAACATGCTAAAACCGGGACTTGTGCATTACAGTCTACTTTACGTGGCTACTGAGAAGTCCATGCCATGTTAAACTATTTTCATTCTGTATCAGTTTTTGTTTTGTACCCTGCTCTGACGATTGGTGTCTTTGTTTTCTCACAGACTCTAGTGGTGAATACACACACTCCTGATGTTGCTACACTCACCTTTGATTTAAAAACAATGCAAAGGCCAGTTTCAAGTATAAAGCAGATATTTTTGATTTATGTGTTGATTTCTGATGTTTCATTGACCTCTTGTAAACAGGATACAGACAGCTACTGGACAGGATGTTGGTCGCTAGCAGTACGATGTCCATGCTGGGTGTAAAGTCTTTTTTCATTGACTTGTTTTCAGTACTTCATAATCCAACCATCCATCCATCCATTATCTTCCACTTGTTCCAAAGTCAGGTCTCAGGGGCAGCAGCTTGAGCAAGGAGGTCCAGACATCTCTCTCCATAGCCACCTCTTCCAGCTCTTCTGGGGAGACTCCAAGGCATTCACAGGCCAACCGAGAGACATATGCCTCTTTTCCACCGCTCGGCTCGGGTCGGGTCGGCTCGGGTCGGATCGGCTCAGTTCGGGTCGGGTCACATCTATGTTCTGTTTCCACAGCTTTTTTGTACCCCTTCTGTGGGCGGGGTCCAGAATCCTACTCGTCTTACCACATGGTGGCAGTAGTGTTCCCTCAAGCTATTTACTAGTAGCCACCACTAGAAGAAGAACACAATAAAGGCTTTGACAGAATGTTGTGAAAGAGATGTCATGCTATAATGAGTACCTCATGAGCTGTAATCTTTAAACCCAATTCATAATCCTACCTTGTTGCCTTCTTTAAACCCATGTATTTTCCAATTTAGTATTTTTACAATAAAGATGTATTAAAGCATATTTTATTATTTAGTTATGCACAAGGTGCTTGATAAAGTTGCAAAACCATATTTATCTGAGCTGCTTCAACCTTCCTGCCCTCCCCGATCTCAGATCAGCTGAGCAGTTGCTGCTGACAGTCCTCAAAACTTTTTAAATCTTATTTAAAAACACACATTTATTCCTTGGCTTTTAACACGTGATCTTATCTTTTATGGCATGTTAACACACCTGCAGTAAGACTGGTATATGTATTTATTTTTGTATGCTTTTTATAGTTTTTAATTAACTTGTCTTTTATGTTATTGTACAGCACTTTGGTTGACCCTGTGGTTTTTAAAATGTGCTTTATAAATAAAGTTGATTTAAAACATCACACTGTGATCTTTGAAACTGCCAGAGTTTCCCTGGTAAAGTTGCTGCTGGGTGGTAGATGGGTAGATGGTAGATGGATGGTCTGTGAATTCTTTAACTTTAAACTGTCCAAAGGACTTTGGCCACTTTTAATTTTTGACTTTTTTTGTATGACTTCATCCTAGAACCAAATAATTTATAACGTAATAACAGTTGAGCAGATTCTAATAATCTTTATCTTATGATTCTTTAAAGGTCAAATGCAAATGGAAAGTTCTCTTAACTTCCAGTATGGATTTAAACACAATACACACTTCACATTATAAAATAAGTTTAGGAAATTGAATGTTCGAGGACACCACTTAAGAAAATATAACGTTTAATAGGAAAAGTTTGAAGTGACAAACAGAAGTAACAAATTTCCATCTGGTGTCTCACGTCTTCCTCCAGAAGATGACACAGGTTGTTGAATTCTGGTGATTTTCTTCTGTTGACTGTAAAAGAAAAATGTGATTAATTTAGTCCAGAAACTGTTTTTTTTTTTTAAACAACACAGTGTGATCACAACATGTTCATATACTAAATGTATCCTGTTGGAGTTATTTGAAATAAAATTCGAATTTTTATAATTTATTTTCGTTGTGCAAGCACAGTTTTGGAAGAAGTCAAAGCGAAACTACTTTAAATGCAGCATATTTGACCACTACGTGACAATATTAAAGCGTGGTTGAGCTCAGGAACCCTCGTACTATAAAGTCAGCTATGAAATATATTTTATATCTGTTCATTGAGCTACATTTAAAGACACAAAGCCGCCCGCGCGCCGCGTGTTGCTCGTGGCGAACCTGCTTTTTAAAATCCTGCAGTTTTGAGCAATACGTGATTTTATTAAGGACACGTTCAGCTGAAGACCCATCTTTGCTATAAATAAAAAAAAAAAATTGTTTTTACCGTGTTATTCATGTAAAGTCCTGCCGTGATCACTTCCCTCGCTTCCGTGAAAACAGCTCGAGTCTCCTCCTTCCTACTTCCGGAGCGGGTGAGCTCGCCTCAGTACCCCTCTGAAACCAGCCCATAGTCTATCAAGCTTGTCCTGGGTCTCCTCCTAGTTGGACATGCCCGAAACACCTTCCAAGGGAGGAACCCAGGCAGTATCCTTACCAGATGCCTGAACCACCTAAACTAGCTCCTTTCGATGAGGAGAAGTTGTTCTACTCCGAGTCTCTCTCGGATAACTGAACTTCTCACCTTATATCTTATGCCCCTTTTCCACTCGCTCGGCGCAGAGCGGATCAGTCTGGTCTGGTCTGGTTCAATTTGGTTCGGCTCACATGTAGCTCTGTCTCCATTCACTTCTGTAGCCCTTCGGTGGGCGGGGAGTAGGATCCTACTCTCTCACACGTGGTGGAGGTAGTGTTCCCTTAACTATTTTCTTTTGCCATGATATCTATTATGTTCGAGCTCCAACAATACGATCAGCTACGCTTCGGTTTGGTGCGGGCGAGGACAAGCTCAGATGGAGGATCTGTTGTTGTTGTTCTGAAAAGTCCCACAATGCACCTTTCCCCTCCAAACAGCCTCCTCCCCCCGACCAATCAGTGACCGATAGTGTTTATGACGTGAAGGACGGCGCGCTTACAGCTCGCCTGAACCCTGCTCTGAAATAAGTCCGGAATTGCGGTGCGGCGCGGCTCATATGTGAGGTGGAAAATGCGTCCAGCTCGCTTCTGGCACGCATATATTGCGCAATAACCGACCCGAACCGGCAAGTGGAAAAGGGGCATAAGTGAGAGTCCAGCTACCCTGCAGAGGAAACTCATTTCAACTTCCTGCAGTCACAATCACTTAATTTTAGTCACTACTCAGAGTTCATGACCATAGGTGAGGGTAGGAACATAGACTGACCAGTAAACAAAGAACTAGGGATGCACCGATCCACATTTCTCACTTCCGATCCCAATACTTAAAAACTGGGTATCGACCAATACCGATACTGTTCAGGTATGTGAATCTGTATAATGAAATTTTTGTACTGAGACTATTCATTTTAACATTGTGTGAGATATACCCAATAAAGACTCTATTGAGCCTTACAACAGGAAACTCACAAAAATTAACAGCACACAAGAGGCAAGTCTATACCACACACATGTGTGTGAACTCATGGTTCAGCTGGAAAAAAAAAACGCTGAGCATGATGGGAAATACAACAAAATCCACTCCCCTTAACCACTAAGAGAGTGGATTTTGTTGTCTTTCCCATCATGCTTAGCGTTTTTTTTAGTTTTTCCAGCTACACAATAAGTGAGAAGGACATGTGTGTGGTATAGACTTGCCTCTTGTGTGCTGTCAAAGTTATTGAGTTTACTGTTGTAAGGCTCAAGAGTGTCTTCATTGGGTTTAAAGCTCCTCTGACATCATCTTTGAACTTTCCATGAAATGGCACAACATATATATATTTTAAGATTGAACTCTGATCGTTTTTGCTAAAACAATGTTAAAGCTCCCCTGACATCATCTTTTAACTTTCCATAAAATGGCACAACATATATATATATTAAGATTGACCTCTGATCGTTTTTGCTAAAACAATGTGAAATGAATGAAAATTCCTCTCAAAAACAGTTTAAAATTAGCGCCTTTTTTTTCACACGATAAATACGGGGTTTCCCGTCGCGCGATTATGACGTCACTTCCAGACTCGCGTCAACTGCGCTCCTTGTTTACAATGGACAAGATACAAACGCGATCCGTCCAATTTAGCCATTTAAAACTTTATATTTGAGCGGTTTGTCTTCAGAGAAGCCAAAGTTATTTCCAGTAAACAGCAGGTTATAATTTTTTTTCAGCTCCTGCTGGTTTTTGGAGACTTTTCACTTCAGGAAGTGCAGCAGCTCTGTGAGGACTTACAGCAGCTGATAGTTGAGAGGCAGAAGGAATTCTACATGTAAATCGTTTTCACAGCACTGAAATGGTAATATATTAGTTAATGTTTCTAATAATTATTCAACATTAATTTATAGTTTAAAAAATTAGTCCCTTTTAAAATATCTGTTAAATATATTATTCTTTTATTTTATTTTGTTTGTGTTTTCAGGTTTCCAGGTCTCCAGTCCATCACCTGAGGCTCTTCCTGTTGAACCACTAGTACACTGTAAGATCTAATTAGTTCACCTTACTTAAAAAAAGTACGCAAACTCGTTGCCTCAAAAAAATTAAGCAAAGTAGTCTTAAGATTAGTGAGTAAGAAAAGCTAATCTTTTTTAAGTTTGCAGTACTAAATCAAGTAGTACAACTAATACAAAAAAAATAAGTTCAGATAACTCATTAGCCATGCTTAGTGTTAACTTATTTTTTTTAATTTGTGTGGACTGATGTAAATTTAACCCCACTTAGAATTACTAAATACCTACAACTTACTACCAAATCATTTTTAAACATTAATTTTACAGTTTTGTTCTACATAAGAAGACCCTTTCCTGCATTTCTTACCTCTAATAAATGTTTTTAGTACATCAACAACTGGCTAAATTAACTGGGAAATATCAAACAAAAAACTAATTTAAACTGGTAAAACCACAGTAAAATTTTGTATGTAAAATAAAGGATATTTTGTGTATTTTGTTCATCGCTAATAATAATCAAATTAAATGGTAAGTTACTTTTTAAACCCGCTAACTGACTACCAGTACTACTACTGTCATTACAAAACATGCAAAATGTAACATCATGGAATGAGAGGTACATATCACTTTCGAAAAATTTATTGTCACCATTTTTAAACAATTCAGCAACTCTGACTTAATCCACAATCAAAAACTGAAGATTAGCCTCTTTTAGTCAAGACAGTTTTCAATTAACAAAATGTACCAAATGCCAGGCAAAAAGCTTAAAATAAATTAAATGTAAATGTTTACATTTTTAGCAGTTGTCTTAATACAGTACTTTAAACAAAAAATGTGGAAATGTGGAAGTTTAGGCAAAAATGTGCAATACGTCAACCGTCCACAAAGCAACAACTTGTAGTACCGGTACCTTTTCTCCAACAGAACAGTCCAAAAACTTGCGGTTTTTCAATGAACAGTCCACAGAGCAGAAACTTCAAATATTTTTTTCCTGCTAAAAGTCCACAAAACAAAAACTTGCAGTGCTTCTTCAATGAACAGTCCACAGAGCAGAAACTTCAAATATTTTTTTCCTGCTAAAAGTCCACAAAACAAAAACTTGCAGTGCTTCTTCAATGAACAGTCCACAGAGCAGAAACTTCAAATATTTTTTTCCTGCTAACAGTCCACAAAACAAAAACTTGCAGTGCTTCTTCAATGAACAGTCCACAGAGCAGAAACTTCAAATATTTTTTTCCTGCTAAAAGTCCACAAAACAAAAACTTGCAGTGCTTCTTCAATGAACAGTCCACAGAGCAGAAACTTCAAATATTTTTTTCCTGCTAATAGTCCAAAAAGCAAAAACTTGCAGTACCTCTTCATTGAACAAGTTAGAGTCCACAAAGAGAGTCCTTATTTAGGTGTCACACCACTCGTGATCGGTGAGTTCCTGTATCAGGGTGAGGACTCGGGGGTTCAGGTTGAGACGACGCTTTGAGTGTTTGTTCTCCACTTTGGTTCCCTTTTCTGGATTTATCCGAAAAAAACACCTGTTAAAAGAAAAGACGACCATTATAATTATTTTGAAGTTTCAGTAAAGTAAAATACATATTTAAAAAAGCTGTCTGGTCCTCTGGACATTCAAAAAACAAAACAAAACAAAAAAGTAGAAATGTTTCGTCTTTCGTCTGAAAGACTTCCTCAGTCTGAGCTGCTGCATTCAGCTTAGTCTTATAAATAGCACCCTCTCAGTGGATCAACCAGTTTTCTGATGACAAACAAAACCAGCTGCTCCCATGATCAAGGAGGACCATCAGCCTAACGATGGATCGTTAGTACCCTGATGGTTGTTTGCTATTCACAGAGGGCTGAGTGATACTAGCAATAACAGCATTGTAGGAGGGGGACAGTTGAACCAGGAGGCCTCAACCCCTTTTTAATGATGGACGGTTTCTTTTCACAAAGATGGCCTCCTTTACTCCTCTCTAAAATCATCGTTCCTATGAACGAGGTCATCTACAAACATACTACATACATACATACGTATGTAAATGTATGTATATATATATACATGTATGTATATGCATATTTGTGTATATATATATATATTTATATGTATGTAGTATGTATGTATTATGTGTGTAGTATTTATGGAGTATGTTGTAGGTATGTATGTATGTATGTATGTGGTATGTATGTGTGTATGTATGCATGTAGTATGTATGTATGTATGTGTGTAGTAATTACGTTGTATGTATGTATGTACTGGTATGTACATGTATGTATGTACTGGTATGTATGTACATGCATGTATGTACTGGTATGTACATGCATGCATGTAGTATGTACCTGTATGTACATGCATGTAGTATGTATCTGTATGTACATGCATGTAGTATGTATCTGTATGTACATGCATGTAGTATGTATCTGTATGTACATGCATGTAGTATGTACCTGTATGTACACGTACATGTATGTACACGTACATGTATGTACACGTACATGTATGTACACGTACATGCATGTACACGTATGTACACGTATGTACACGTACACGCATGTACACGTATGTACACGTACACGCATGTACACGTATGTACACGTACACGCATGTACACGTATGTACACGTACACGCATGTACACGTATGTACACGTACACGCATGTACACGTATGTACACGTACACGCATGTACACGTATGTACACGTACACGCATGTACACGTATGTACACGTACACGCATGTACACGTATGTACACGTACACGCATGTACACGTATGTACACGTACACGCATGTACACGTATGTACACGTACACGCATGTACACGTATGTACACGTACACGCATGTACACGTATGTACACGTACACGCATGTACACGTATGTACACGTACACGCATGTACACGTATGTACACGTACATGCATGTACACGTATGTACACGTACATGCATGTACACGTATGTACACGTACATGCATGTACACGTATGTACACGTACATGCATGTACACGTATGTACACGTACATGCATGTACACGTATGTACACGTACACAGTACGTACATGCATGTACACGTATGTACACGTACATGCATGTACACGTATGTACACGTACATGCATGTACACGTATGTACACGTACATGCATGTACACGTACATGCATGTACACGTATGTACACGTACATGCATGTACACGTATGTACACGTACATGCATGTACACGTATGTACACGTACATGCATGTACACGTACATGCATGTACACGTATGTACACGTACATGCATGTACACGTATGTACACGTACATGCATGTACACGTATGTACACGTACATGCATGTACACGTATGTACACGTACATGCATGTACACGTATGTACACGTACATGCATGTACACGTATGTACACGTACATGCATGTACACGTATGTACACGTACATGCATGTACACGTATGTACACGTACATGCATGTACACGTATGTACACGTACATGCATGTACACGTATGTACACGTACATGCATGTACACGTATGTACACGTACATGCATGTACACGTATGTACACGTACATGCATGTACACGTACATGCATGTACACGTATGTACACGTACATGCATGTACACGTATGTACACGTGCATGCATGTACACGTATGTACACGTCATGCATGTACACGTACATGCATGTACACGTATGTACACGTGCATGCATGTACACGTATGTACACGTGCATGCATGTACACGTATGTACACGTGCATGCATGTACACGTATGTACACGTGCATGCATGTACACGTATGTACACGTGCATGCATGTACACGTATGTACACGTACATGCATGTACACGTATGTATGTACACGTGCATGCATGTACACGTATGTACACGTGCATGCATGTACACGTATGTACACGTGCATGCATGTACACGTATGTACACGTGCATGCATGTACACGTATGTACACGTGCATGCATGTACACGTATGTACACGTACATGCATGTACACGTATGTACACGTACATGCATGTACACGTATGTACACGTACATGCATGTACACGTATGTACACGTACATGCATGTACACGTATGTACACGTACATGCATGTACACGTATGTACACGTACATGCATGTACACGTATGTACACGTACATGCATGTACACGTATGTACACGTACATGCATGTACACGTATGTACACGTACATGCATGTACACGTATGTACACGTACATGCATGTACACGTATGTACACGTACATGCATGTACACGTATGTACACGTACATGCATGTACACGTATGTACACGTACATGCATGTACACGTAATGTACACGTACATGCATGTACACGTATGTACACGTACATGCATGTACACGTATGTACACGTACATGCATGTACACGTACATGCATGTACACGTACATGCATGTACACGTACATGCATGTACACGTATGTACACGTACATGCATGTACACGTATGTACACGTACATGCATGTACACGTATGTACACGTACATGCATGTACACGTATGTACACGTATGTACACGTACACGCATGTACACGTATGTACACGTATGTACACGTACACACATGTACACGTATGTACACGTACACACATGTACACGTATGTACACGTATGTACACGTACACGTATGTACACGTACACGCATGTACACGTACACGCATGTACACGTATGTACACGTACACGCATGTACACGTACATGCATGTACACGTATGTACACGTACATGCATGTACACGTATGTACACGTACATGCATGTACACGTATGTACACGTACATACATGTACACGTACATGCATGTACACGTATGTACACATGTACACGTATGTACACGTACATGCATGTACACGTATGTACACGTACATGCATGTACACGTACATGCATGTACACGTATGTACACGTACATGCATGTACACGTATGTACACGTACATGCATGTACACGTACATGCATGTACACGTACATGCATGTACACGTATGTACACGTACATGCATGTACACGTATGTACACGTACATGCATGTACACGTATGTACACGTACATGCATGTACACGTATGTACACGTACATGCATGTACACGTACATGCATGTACACGTATGTACACGTACATGCATGTACACGTACATGCATGTACACGTACATGCATGTACACGTGCATGTACACGTACATGCATGTACACGTATGTACACGTACATGCATGTACACGTATGTACACGTACATGCATGTACACGTATGTACACGTATGTACACGTACA
>JBBPBX010000942.1:81592-95877 GCA_038048925.1 Garcialebias charrua | reverse complement strand
ATGTACACGCACGTACACGTACGTACACGCACGTACACGCACGTACACGCACGTACACGTACGTACACGCACGTACACGTACGTACACGCACGTACATGCACGTACACGACGTACACGTACATGCACGTACGTACACGTACATGCACGTACACGTACGTACACGTACACGTACACGTACCGGTATGTACACGCACGTACACGTACCGGTATGTACACGCACGTACACGTACCGGTATGTACACGCACGTACACGTACCGGTATGTACACGCACGTACACGTACCGGTATGTACACGCACGTACACGTACCGGTATGTACACGCACGTACACGTACCGGTATGTACACGCACGTACACGTACCGGTATGTACACGCACGTACACGTACCGGTATGTACACTCACGTACACGTACCGGTATGTACACTCACGTACACGTACCGGTATGTACACTCACGTACACGTACCGGTATGTACACTCACGTACACGTACCGGTATGTACACTCACGTACACGTACCGGTATGTACACTCACGTACACGTACCGGTATGTACACTCACGTACACGTACCGGTATGTACACTCACGTACACGTACCGGTATGTACACTCACGTACACGTACCGGTATGTACACTCACGTACACGTACCGGTATGTACACTCACGTACACGTACCGGTATGTACACTCACGTACAGTACGCACAGGTATGTACACGCACGTACACGCACCGGTATGTACACGCACGTACACGCACCGGTATGTACACGCACGTACACGTACCGGTATGTACACGCACGTACACGTACCGGTATGTACACGCACGTACACGTACCGGTATGTACACGCACGTACACGTACCGGTATGTACACGCACGTACACGTACCGGTATGTACACGCACGTACACGTACCGGTATGTACACGCACGTACACGTACCGGTATGTACACGCACGTACACGTACCGGTATGTACATGCATGCACATGTACCGGTATGTACATGTATGTACGTATGTATGTATGCATGTATATATGTACATGTACATGTATGTATGCAAGTATGTATGTACCGGTATGTATGTAAATGTGACAGTATTTACCTCTCCATGGCCAATGTCCATTGCTTCCAAGTCATCAACACGAGACTTCCTCACCCTGGGGCGGCCGTGGTGTAGTGGTAATGGCAGTCGACCCCTGATCGGAAGGTTGGAGGTTCGAATCCCGCATCCGCCCACCATGTGTCGTTGTGTCCCTGAGCAAGACACTTAACCCCGAGTTGCTCCCGGTAGGTCTGGATGGCGCCTTGCAAGGAAGGCTACCACTACCGGTGTATGAATGTCTGAATGAATGGGTGGATGGCTGGTATTGTAAAGCACTTTGGGGCTCCTCACAGGGGGCTGGAAAGCGCTATATAAATAAGCTCCATTTATCCTCTCCCTGCGAGATCGCTCTTCCTAGAAAACAAAACCGAGCTGTGACGGTCCACACAGACAAATGGTTTTATGGCATAACTTCACAAACAGGAAGTCTTACCCAAATTATGTCCTCCTTCTCGGTCTCCTGAAGCTGGTAGACGATCTTTGACAGCTCCTGATCCGACTCCATTTTCCCTATGATACGTTCCTTTTCTGCTTCACTCCGAGCACTCGCCAGCATGGTACAATACTGAACTGTGCGTGTGAAAAACACAAACAATTTCAAAATATTAATTATTATTATTAATAATAATATATCTCCTTCACCGTATTCATCTGAGTGTTCATCTCGTACTTTTCCAAACTGGTCTTCATCTCCTTCCTGCAAACCAGAAAAATGATTACTTTTATAATTTATTTTGAGCACAAACATCTGGATGTTCCAAAGCTTCTGAGGACAAAATTTACAATAACTTTCATCAGTGAAATTCAAAGTCAGGTGAATCTTATTTTCAATGAGGGTCAGTTCGTTGTGCAGAAAGCTGAGAACAAAAAGGAATATACAGGTAGTCCCCAACTTACGAGCGCTCTTACTTACGAGGTTCCGGACTTACGAGCTGGCGAATTTTTGGAAAAAACGCAAAAAATACCGAGTTTTTCTGTGTTTTTTCACCACAGTTCGTTAGCTAAACATGTGGACACACGTTTCCGATCATTTTTATGCACTCATAAGCAGTTTTTCGATGAAAAACAAGTGTTTGTAGTCGCGCTAGCAAAACCGTTCCAACTTACGAGCGAAATTCCGGACTTACGAGACACGTGGCGGCCGTTCCAATTTACGAGATTTCCGTGTTACGCGCCTCGTTGTAACGGAACTCGCTCGTAAGTCGGGGACTACCTGTAACATCATGAAAAAAAACCTTTACCTCTTCATCAGATTCAAACTGCACATTCACACCATATGTTTCATCAATGCTGTCATCTGTTAATAAATGGAAATGTCTCGTCACATTAACAGGAATAAAAATCTTAAAGAGTAAACATAGCTGCACTATAGATATCTCCTAAATTTTCACAAGTTGGCATGAGTTGTCTAAAACGTTCAAGTGTGAGAGGGCCTTATGACACATTCATTCTGATGTTTAAGATGAATAGATAAATGAATAAGTCATTTAATGGTGATGGATTTTACTCACATGAAGCGTCACCAATAAAGGGAATTGTGCCTGCCATTCTTCAAGCTTGAAGATGCTTTTCCAAACAGGGATTTCCTGTAATAACATTAACCAGACTTGTGGTTATAAATTAGAAAATTAAGAAAAAAACTATTTTAGTTTTACAGTTCGAATTACATTACACATGAGAATAATCACTTATTCATTACATGCCAAGCTCAGTTATTTGTGTGGGTCCGAGTACAAATGCAGCTGCAGCTGCCAGGAAAAAGACAAAGAGAAGATATATGGATGCAGTTAGAGAGGACATGAAGGTAGTTGGAGTGAGGACATGAGGATGCAGAGGACAGAGTGAGGTGGAGGAGGATGACTCGCTGTGGCGACCCCTGAAAAGGGAAAAGCCGAAAGAAGAAGATGCTCACCGTTTCACACAGGGACCCTTTGCACAGCTAACAGAAGCTAGCTAGTAGTTGTTGAGCAGACTGAAATGGGAGGTTTGCTGGTGGCCTGTCTGATCCGTGATCAACAAGCCAAGGGGCAGCAGAACCAAACGTTTGGTTCAGGTTGCTATTATTTTTTTAAGTGTTTGCAGTCTGTGCGACTCACTCGTCACCTGTCAAGTTTTGTATTTAAAAATAAGGGAAATTTTCTGCCGGGTACGCCGAGCCACCCCACTAGGCCAGGGATCTACAACCTTTATGATCAAAAGAGCCATTTCTGCCCCTTTGTTCACTAAATTAAATGTTTCCGGAGCCAACTGGGATTCTCAACTGGTGGCCCACAGACCACTTTAAGTTTGTTAAAGGACAATTTTCTGACCGGTAGTTTTCTGGCCATTGTAAAGCTGAAAATATCTAATGATTTGTTGATATTTTTACATTTTAAGACTAAAAAAGACCAGATTATCATAAAGAAGGAAAAAATAATGTGATCTTTCCCAATTAAAAAATAAAATAATGAACTATGCAGGTCTAGGTAAATTATTTTAATTGTGGAAAAATTAAATATCCTACTTCAAATAAATAAAGTTAACTTATGTTTTACTCCTTCTATTAGTTCTAGTATTCACACATTTGCAAAGGAAATGACAGGAAAAACTGCTAAAACTAGCCCTTTTTGTTGTTATAAGAACAAATAAAATTCAGTTTAAAGTTAGTTTTGATCAAAGCTTGGAGGAGCCACTGCTGAGGGACCAAAGAGCCACATGTGGCCCCAGAGCCGCAGGTTGCAGCCCCCTGCACTAGCCAACCAAAGTCCAGGACCCCTAACATTTTAAGACAGGTTTACAAGAAATCTAAAATAACTACCTATCAGCCTCTTTCAAACCAGTTATGTGGTCACAATCTGATAAGCCTACCTTTGTGCTTGACGGATTTTTCATGCTGACGGACATCGTTCCTTCCCCCATGAGACTAAAGTCGCAGTTACAAATCTTAAAAAACGCATAAACTTTAGGAAAATAAATTCGCTGTCCCATTTTTCAACATATTTACACGAAATCTTAACTTTTTTGGCAGGTACGCGTCCTCTCTCGTTACTTCTCGTTACATCCATCTCTGTGTTTTTCCGGGTTTGCTCTCGACCGCGCCAGCAGTAACATCGCGAGAACTGCCACCGAGGCGACTGCAGGTGGCAGTTCTCGCGAGGCTAGTGACAGAGGCACCGGAATGTTTTTTTTTTTTTTAAATAATATTATAATACGGGAGATTTCCGGGAAAATAATAATTCGGGATCACGACGGGAAAGAGGGGTAAAATACGGTAGTTTCCCGGCCAAAACGGGAGACTTGACAGACTCGTGTATCCTTTTTAGCTTAGCTGCTAAGAAGCAACTGGGGGAAGACACCCCGCGTGCCTCCACCTTTCTTTTCCCTGCGACCACGGCACGCGAGAGCACAATTGCCTCGAACGAAAATTTAAAATTATATTGTGGAATATTGCCACTAGCTAGGTTTATGTTAAATATCATTAGTTGGCTAGCTCTACCGTTAGCTAACACGAGCTGAGACAATACCCATATTTCTGCGAGAAATGCACACCAACATCGCCTGTTAAAAAACATTTTAATACCAACTTCATACATTATGATTAAAAAAACATACTTACTGGTATCTGTTACGATATTTCCCAAGAGAAGAGTGAAACGCGCTCAAAAATGAGGCATGCGCAGTGTGCGTGTGTGGTTCTATTCTGAGCATGCGCGAGATGTCTTCTTATCGCGATATGATACGGGATTTGTTCACACTTATCAAAAACTTACTTTTTCTAAATGAAACGAGCTCAAGTTAACTGAGCTACTGAGATTTTTTGACCACAAATTACAAGTAACTTACTAAAAGTGAGTCTTAATCACTATTTGATGAAAACTGATTTAAGTCAATTTACTATTTTTAATTAAATACCATGTTTCCATTTACAGTGTACCTCCATCTTCCTTTTGTCATGCATTTTCTCATTTCTGCTCATTTTTTGAGGCATCCTTCCATTTTTTGTCACTTGAAATCCTATGGTTTTGTCACAGCAGCAATTAAAAATAAATTTCCTGCCAGCTTTGCACCTTACAAGTAATAACTCCACAGACCATCCTGTCAGCGAATGTATAATCCTCATGAATATCAAATACGTTTGAGTAATTTAGGGAAGTATCAACACTGTTGGCTGCAAGTTGTGGACAGTGAGTAAGACAGAAGCAATCAGCTCCCAGAAAAGATTTACATGTCATTTGTATCACCAGGGAACTGTTCCAGTACGTTCCTGCCAAAGTAAAGCAAACTAAAGCTGAAGTCAGTTGATCTCTGGAAAAGCAAAGACTCCGATTTTTATTGTCATCCCCAACTGGGCTAAACTCTTTCAGACTACCACCAAACGGATGGGACCGACTAAGGATATTTTAGTTCTTTTACATTTTTTCCCTAGAAAATACTATTCTGTGCACATAACAATAAATTATAGAACGTTGCTTTTAACAGAAAATGGATGGTATAATATTTGGGGTAAATGTTTAAATGTAACCAATCTGAGTTCAACAAGGCCTAAAGGACTGAAATGACATTTCGGCTTGTTCTGTTTCAGTTATCACCATTTTTAAAGGAAAGGTGGAGGAGGTGGAGCTTCCAGTGGAGAAGGTTGACATCATAATATCTGAATGGATGGGCTACAGCCTTTTTTATGAATCCATGCTCAACACTGTCATCTTTGCAAGGGACAAGTGGCTGGTATGACCTGTGGATTGTGTGTCTGTGTGCTGGTGTGTGTATTACTGCAGATTTTGTTTTGATGCATCATGTGTTACAAATTGACTAGAATTTTTGATTTAAATAAAACTACTTTAGAAATGACCACAAGAAAACACTAAATGAACATTTTAGTCAAAGTAATAAAATTTACTGTACTTGCCGCCGTACAAGTATAAGTTGCACATGTTTAATAAAGTGGGAAAATACATAAATTAGTCACTTTGCCATATAGGTGGCATCTACTAGGCATCACAACTGACAACGTTGTGTTTGTTACGCATCGCCACTGACTCCCTGGAAACGTGGGCGGATGTGCCAAAAATTCATTGGCAGCCACATGGCGTCTGCGGGAGCGTTCAACTGGAGGATTTTAACAAGAATTTAACAAGATTAACACTTAAAAACAATTATTTGTTTGCTTGACATTATAGCAAATGTGTGTCTCAGTTTAACTTTTCCATAATAAATTAAAAGTCTTCAGCACAAAACCATCATGAGCAGCAAGCAATGTAAAAAACAAAAGATGGCTCTGACACGGATACTTCCATCTTTGTTTTGTGCTGAGCATTGTGGTCCTGTTTGGGGCCACCCGGTGTGTGGTCGGCTGATCTTTGTCTTTGTCAAAGTGAACGCAACAGACCTGAACAGTACAATGTTTTATTTCAAGTTTGAACATGGTTTGTGGAGATCGCTGTGCCGTATGTGCAACATTGATCGCAGATTCAAGAACAAGTGAGAATTTATAGAACAATGAAAACTTCTGATAGTCACACCGAGTCCAAGTACTATTGGTGCTAAAGATGTTGATGTGGTTTACAGCCATCTTGGTCATTTATAAAATTTTCTCACCCACAGATCGTTTTGGCTAATTAATTTTACAAAATATATATGTACAGTATGTAGACTACTTTAAGTTGTTATTGATTAGCCCCCTTCAAGTATGTTATTTCTCAGATTAGAAATAGGAACATGAACATCAAAATGTGCGCAGTATTCAACAGACAACGCTACACAGCAACTGCAAAACAGCTTAGAAAAACAGATCAGTGGAGATTTTGAATCATTAAAGATTATTCATCATATAAAATGTCACCATTTGTTTGAGTCCCTAACAAAGATCCAAATTATTTATTTTAAAATTGTCTTTGAATGACAGCCATGTTAGTTTTCTTTACTTGCCATATAATACTTTCTGTCCACATGTGGGAATTATTGTAAACAGCAAGTTGAAAAGCTGCACCACCTAAAATGAATAATAATAATAATAATAATGTCTATTCCTGTCATCTGCGTATGTTCCCATACACAGACGAAATTCGTCTCTGCATTTAACCCAACCACCTACCAGGTGGTGCAGTGAGCAGCCCGAAAGCGCCCGGGGAGCTGGAGAAATAGGTGTGCACTCATAGACACCCCAAGCTGGGTAGTGGCCGGGGCGCGAACCCGCGACCTTCGGATCCGTAGTCAAAAGCCCTGCCACTAGACCATCTTGGCTCCTCATCGTAAATGTTAGAAATGCAGCAGTTCCTAAAATAAATCATTATAAATACAGAACGATAAATTATGATTTAATGATGTATTTTCCCTGAAATGTAACTATCAATTTGGGGTCTTGGTTTGGATCTGGAGCACAGGGTTTATGACAGGGGTGCATTTGGGGACCCCTTTAACATGAATGAGCGAAATACTTTAGGAATCTTTATCAACTAAACAAAAGTGTGCAATTTCATTTTAAAATGTCTACGACACAATTAGTTTTTAATTTGCAGGTGCATAACCTGCATACTGCTACTTTGCATAAATAATCCCCAATAAAATTAAGTAACTTTGAGCAACCAAACCTACATTAAATTGATATAACACACATTTACAGTGTGTGAGCATATCAAACAGTATATCTTTTCATAAAAAATACCCTTTTAAAAGTGTGCAGATTATGAATTTTTGTTTGTTTGTTTGTTGTTGTTTTGTTTTGTTTGAACTTATTTTTCCAAACAGAAACCTGGTGGATTATTGTTTCCTGACCGAGCTTCCTTGTACGTGCTGGCCATAGAAGACAGACAATTTAAAGACTTCAAAATTCACTGTGAGTCATCTTTTGTGTTTGTGTGTATCTTGCACTTTTCCCCACTCACTTCAATTGTGCTTATTGTGCTCCACGGGGCTCCTGGGTGGCTTTAACAAGAAACAGATGACGAATGGATGGTTGCTGAAAAGTGTTTCAAAGTTTTTCAGCACAGATGATAATCTTGAATAACTCCTCAAGAAGATGAAGGTGATAATTGACTTCATAGATCAACAAGTCGCTCTATTACTCATCTCACTCTAAACCTTCCAGGAGGACTGTCTTGGGGCGATGCTTTCCTTGTGGACACAAAGCACAGGAGCAGGTCTGCTAAAATAATGCTCAGACAGTGCACAATGCAGATAACAGCAGGCACACACACTGCGGGCCTCGTACTTAATGAGAAATCAAACAACCAGGGTGATGCCTCACAAAATAAAAAAAAATAAAAAAAAGAATGCACAGTGGAGTTCTTTAAAAAGTCTGAGAAGTTCATTTTTGTCCGCACTCCCTCTGTTTTGTGATGTGCACATATTGACTATAAAGTTGTTTCTTCCCCTGGCATGAGGCCCGGGAAGACCTTAACGCTGAGTTAGAAGTACGGTATCCTTCAGAAGGATCTCAGCATTCTAAGAGCATCCAGTGATTGTTGCTGCTGCTCTCAACTGCACACCCTCTTGGATAAGTGGGCGGAAATAAATATAAAATGCACTACATCACGAAGGCCCCTGGGGGTTTGTGGCCCGTTCATCACTACCAGTTCTTTTAAGTACTCGAGTTGTTCACCTCTTTTGAGGCATGATAAAGATGTTTGCTTGCACATTATACTAAGAGGGTGGGTGAATAATGTAAGGGATGAATTGGCTTTAACATAAAAAGATGTGTGGCAAAAAAAAATCTGGTTTGACTTTTAAGGAGGCATGTTTACAAAGCGTTCACTTTCCATTACCAGAAAAACCCTTCCAACTTGTTGGGAGGTGTATCTCTGAGACCATTTTCCAGTTGTAGCCCAAGAAACCAAAAAATAAAAATTATGTGTTTGCAGTTGGAAAAAAAACAGTGAAAATGTGGCAACAAGTTGACTCTATTCAATTCAGTTATGTTTTTTTTATACAGCGCCGAGTCACAACTGAAGTTGTCTCAGGGCGCTACACAAAAAACTAAGTGATGCTTTATTTCCCAGGGTGGGAGAACGTATACGGATTTGACATGACATGCATTCGCAATGTGGCGATGAAGGAGCCCCTGGTGGATGTGGTGGACCACAAACAGGTGGTGACCAACTCTTGCTTGGTGAAGGTCAGTACTGAAAACTACGAGCGAACTGCTCGGCTAATGCCATGAAAACATAACCTGTAAAGAACTTTTGCTGGGGAAAAAAATGCTACTGTGTTTTTTTTTAACAATTCCACAAAACAGTTTGCTTTTAAATGAATTGAGTATTACAAAAAAATTGCAATTGCGTTCCCTCAGATCATCAGCTCTGTATTTTACCATTGATAATACTGTAATTAGCTGTTATAACAACAAGCTATAAAATGTAATTAAACTGAATTAGATTCCATTAGAGTGTAAAGCTTAAGCCGTTTGTAATTTTCTTACATTGCCATGAAAATGATTTAGTTTTGTATTGATTTTAGAGGTAAAGCTAACTCACGCAGTTCATAACTAATCGATGACATTACCTGAGTGGTGGACATGCTGTGTGGCTCTGCAGGAATGAGTTTGACCTTGATGTGTTGTGGCCTCTCGCTGCGTAAATTATACTCATCAGGCTGTCTCACCATGCATGACAATAGCAGCCTGTCTGCCCCCCTGATTGTGCAGCTTGTCTTAATGACCTGCTAATCGCTGGCATTGATTGCGGGGCTCTGTCCTGTTTCACCTCCGTCCTTAAGGAAAAATAGATGTAAAGGCTGGTTTATACTTCTTGTCGCACGTCTTTTACCCCCCGTTGAGTGCCCAGCGATGACGTAATTGCGTGTGTGTCACCGACCGCATTGAGTGTTTATACTTGCAAAAGACTAGGGGATATATTATAGTAATCCCTCCCTCTTCCCTCCCACTGCACATGTTACGCACACTCCCACTGCACACGTTGGCGAGTTTCTCTCCTCAGGACCATGCGGGGGTCTCCGCTTGCTTTAAACACACATTTTTACGCATAACAGCGGAGTTTTCTTTGTTTTAAAAGCTGCGCGCATGCGCGATCCTCTTCATTTTGTCAACTTTACACGTGCATGCTTTAGCTCTTGTGTGCGCGCGCGTGTTCGTAAATATATATATATATATAAATATATATGTATTGGTGTGTGTGTGTGTTGGGGGCAATGCGCGCGTGCACAGACGAGTTTCTCTTCAAAACTATCCATGTCTGTCAAAGCAAAAACAAAAACCGGCTTCTAAAAGAGTAGCGTGTAGCGGTGTGATGCACCATATATGGACATCTAAACAAAAAATGCCCACAAACTTTGAACCAATCACACGCTACGAGCCGCAACCTCCGCGTCTCGGAGTTCTGACTGGGGGCAATGTACAAGACAGCTGTCACCGGGGGATCGCAGCGGGAGTGCAGACGGAAGTTGCGCAACTTTTTTTCACTCAACGGGGGGTAAAAGATGTGCGACAAGAAGTATAAACCAGCCTTAAGTTGTACCTTGACTTTCCCATCAAGCATCACTTTGTTGTGTAAGAAACAAAATATAAGATATGAGAGTTAAAAGAGGGTTTGAATAACAATAGTGGCAATGCTGTATGTTTTTGGATCTAGTGGTAAAAAAAACGAGCAATGATCTCCCTTCTGGGAAATCACATTGTCTTTAAATGGATTGCTAAATGACTTAATTCATGTTAAAGCTAAGCAATGTCCACACTACCTTCCATTATTCTAAGATTGTGCCGCTCGGGGTGGCTGCATGTTGGACTAGCTCTGTTACATTTATTCCGAGATATTGTTTGTGGAAACTAATTCCTACTGAAACTTTTATTTAACTTTTGGACATTTGTTATGATGCGTAACCATAACAAGTTTTTTTTTTCTTTACAACTGGGAGCTGCTGATTATCTCAAAGCTCAAACAATATTTCAGCTACAGCCCCAAATCTCAAATGAGTTGAAAAGGAGGCTCTGTGGATGCATTCCCATCTACCTGCCGGCTATGCTAGAGTGCCTGACCACTGAGATCCTGAGATCTTCTAAGGAGATACTGGAACTGGCAAGGAACGTGGCTTGGGACAGCGAAAGGACCGGGATCGTCCTCTGGCACCGGCAGCCGACTGTCCACAGTGACAAGGAGCTCGGCAGGCTGCTGGAAGGAGTGGCCATCGCTCTGGGAGGAGTTCTGTCCAGCATTATGGCGGTCCTGCAGCCTGGGGTGGACGGATTGGACAGCATCTGGGGCCAGTTTGTTTGGATCCACTGTGAGACGGACCTTTACAAGAGATCCTTCCTGCCTAGAGTCATCAGTGTCTATAACACATTTTAATGAAATGAGGATGAGCTACAAAAACAATTATTTTCCCTTTAGCATTAATAAAGTATTTCTGAATTTGAATTGTTCTGCTATAAACTCTACAGCAATGCTCAGATAGGGTCATTAAGAAGCGAAGTTGTGAATAAGATGAGCAGCTTCCTCATTTTGTTTTCCATTTTGAATTCAGAGTAATAACTTTAAAATCTGACTTTCAGATGTATTTTACTGCACAGCCAGAGCAAACATTCAAGCGTGTGTTTTTAATTTTAGATTAGAGCAGATGGGTGGATCTTAGAACAGCTGATTGTTTTGATTTGAAAGCAAACATGAGGTTCAGTCCTCCACGCCAAATGGTGCATCTGGTCCCGAAAACAGCAAGCAGCTAGCAGTGGATTTCTATTGATGGTGATAACACATGAAGAAAGATTGTGCTGTAGCAGCAGCACCGATGTGATCTTTGTGCAGCAACTGTTTCATGTGAGCAACAATAATGAATTATTCTGTTACTTATCTGAGCTAATGTAGCGCAGAGCTGTGCACACAATAATACATCGTGTGTAAACAGATGCTCATCTTTACACATGATCTATTGAAAACTAGGGGACATTTGCAGACTTGAGTTCTTGCACTATGCATGAAAAACACATACTGTAAATCCTAACATGAGTTAGAGTCCTGACATGACAACAGTCTCTTCATTTATCCTGCACAAGCTTTACCAGTCTCCTTCCATCTCTGAGACGGACCTGAGGTTTAACTTGAAAATGAAACAAAGGGACGTTTTTGTTGTTCTTGTTTTCCAATGGGTCACTTAAATGAATCTGTACTTTTTCAGGAGGTGGACCTCTACACAGTAAAGCCAGACGACCTCTCATTTACCTCGCCTTTCTGCTTGCAAATCCAGAGGAACGACTACGTCCATGCTCTGATTACTTACTTCAACATTGAGTTCACCAAGTGTCACAAGAAGACTGGCTTTTCCACAGGTGAGACCGCAGACCTCCTAACGTCCTGTGCACAATGTAGAAGTGCATAATGTGACCAATGTGGAAGCTGCTTGCAAGCATCAGGGGAGCAGTTATTATGCTAACATTGAGCCAAGGCAAGCAAATGGGAGGTTTTGTCTCAAAAAGCATTTCAAACAATAAAGGCAAAGTTTTTTTATTTGTCATTCGCACCACATGTGGTACATGTGTTGTAACGAAATTGTGTACACAGGGTGCAGTTACATTCAATAAAAGTATAAATTGTAAAGAAAAACAATTGTAAGATCTAAGATATAAACTAAGAAATACTCTAATCTAAGAATATGCTAAACACTAATAGTACAAAAACTATTTAATAATACTGTAGCTCAGTGACATGGGAGTCTTCGCCATCTTTAAATGCATTAAACCCAAAGCTATAAGTTACTTACTAATATTTGCCATATTTACTCTGAAAATAATGAAATCTAGTATATTTTTTGAAAGTGTGAGAGCTGAAAAAGTGTTTAGGTTTAGATCAAGGTTCAAGGTTCTTTATTGTCATTCGCATGTCTCAAGGTTCAAAATTGTGTACTCAAGGTCCCAGTTACACCCAAAAATATCAAAAATGTAAAGTATAAAAAAGAAAACGGTATACAAGGATCTAAGATATACTGTATACTAAACAACAATAATGTAATATAATACAGTGTATTAAACAGCAGCCTTATCAAGTTAAATGAGAGATTTGACCTAAAAACAGTTTATTCTGGTTTTTAATTGTATTCATCAAAACTGCTGTTACTGTAACAGACAAAATGATCATGATCCATTCAGAGTGGTGCTGGCCAACAAGTCTAAACCAGTGTGTGACTGACCTCTAGTGGTTCTTGTGCAAAAAGCATTTCACAATAAACAAGATAAATCAAGATGAATCTCTTGGCTTTTGTGAAATACGCAAACTCAGATCATCTTTTATTCATGAAGTCAACCATTACATTTTGACTTGAACACAGAGATGCACTGCATTATTTCCAAACATCAACTTTTTCTCTTCTTTTTTCCCCCGCCATTCTGTAAGTTTGCCATTCAAGGCAGTTCTCCAAGGTCAGACCTGATAATTCACCTGCCAACAACTTTGAGATACAAGTCAAAGTTTTACATGCATAGACAAAAAGCAGCTTTAAAACCTTCAAATCAAACTTTATCAGATGCACACAGACTTTTAACCTCAAGGAAACCGGCAATTGTGGGCCAGAGATTTCATTTCCCGCCTGTCAGTAGAGATGACTCGTCATCTGTGGCATTAGCATAAGAAGCAGAGCTGGTGTGAGTCTTTATTGAACTACGTCCAAAAAAGAACTGAGCCAAGTCTGTCCAGCAGCCAAACTGACTGACAGGTTGCTTTGTGTAAAAACTTTCAAAAGGTTTGTCTAAAAGTCCAGAGACCAAGATGCTCTGGGAAGACATTAGATTTAAGTGAGTGACCTTCCAAAACTTGTGCAGGTCATCAGAGATAGGGCAGATGAGCATTTCAAACAGGCGCATTTTGAGTTAATATCTATATTCTGACACACAGCATACGTACAACAAACAGATGGCAGATGATATCACGTTAAAGAATGAGGAGCAGTAGTGATTTAGCTTCTTTTTGGGGGGTGGGGGGGTGCTCAAGCACCCCTAAAAATTTACCTCAGCACCCCTGAAAAATAAAGAAACCATCTTTGCAATTTTGTAAAGAAACTCAAATCTCAAACCTTAGATTCATCAAAAATATTGAATACATTTAAAATAAATATTAAATAAATTATGACACTTAAACGGAGCAGTAGAATCTTTTAATTTAGTTTTTGCATGAGTCGGAGCCTTAATGCCACCTGGCAATCAATCCAGTAGGCTCGTCAGCAACAGACCAATGGGGTGACCTTAATTTGTCCCGAAGGTAAAATTTTCTTACGTG
>JBBPBX010000942.1:63780-81544 GCA_038048925.1 Garcialebias charrua | reverse complement strand
GCATAATAATAATAATAATAATAATCATTTTATTTAAAAGCGCCTTTCAGGACACCCAAGGACACTTAACAAACCAATACCATGCTCTATTCACACAAGGTGAGCTGTTGGTCAGGCTACTTCTTGTTGCTCTCTAAAGTAGTTGTTGAATGTATAGATATTTAACAACCCGTTAAAATACACCAAAATGCAGGAAATGGCATATTCTTTATTAAAAAACATTCTGGGGGAGGAATACATTATTATTATTATTTAGGGGTGCAGGAATTTTTTTTTTTGATTTTTTAAAAAGATTCTAGATTCTTAGTCCTGATTCTAAAAGCCCCAAAATAGATTTTTTTTTTACATTAAAACCCAAAAGGTAAAGAAAATAAAACCATATCTCATAGTATATGAAAGAAAACATTAAATGAAAGGTGGCAGAAAGAAGAAGAAATCTGACCTGAACCAGTGACCTCCAGGACCCGATAAGGATAAAGCGGGTAAAGATGATGGATAGGTGGCTTTTGTTGAAAAGATTTACCAATCAAATCTTTTAAACAAAATCCATCCATACACATTTGAAACATGGATGAATGCAATATGATTTTGAAGTCTATTTTATTTTGAGTTAAATGTTTATGCAATACAGTAGGCTGAAATCTTTGTTTACGTTTGTATTTTGAATTATTTGTGATGGACTGGAGACATGTCCAGGGTGTCCCCTGCCTCTCGCACAGTGACTGCTGGATATAGGCACCAGTGACCTCCGGGACCCGATTAAAGCTGCTGCATTCTATTCATATACCCATCTGCTCACAATTCAGGCTGCTGTATTTATACTGTATTATTTGACATTATTAATGTTTGCTACAAGCATACATTATTGTCTTTAAATAAATGTTTTATTTGTTTACATTATTGTTTAATCTTTTCATGATTTCAATTGAAAATTGTTTTAGAATCAAAAGTTGTTTCAGAATCGAAAATAGTTTCAGAATCGAAAATCGATTCGGAATCAAAAATCGATCCTGTAATGAAAATCGTGTTAGAATCGAAAATCAAATTTTAATTGAATCGGTGCATCAAGAATCGTAATCAAATCGATTCTCCAGACACAGAGATTTGCACCCCTATTATTATTATTACAAATGCTTGTGATGCTAATGGCCACAGCGTTGCTCAAGCTAAGAATCATTGTCAGCACTGGGGGCTGAGCCCCCTAAAGGTCAGATTCTAGAATCGCCCCAGATGAGTGGTATTAAAATAATGTTGAAAGACCTGCAAGGGGTTGACAAACTGCTTTCTTACCTGTGATCCATCGGAGGTTTATAGCTGTGTTACATTATTTGATGTTGAAAACAGCATCTATTGTTAATTTTGTAAAACATTAAAGTTAACCGTTTCCCAGGCTGTGAAAAAAGTAATGGTGTTCAGAAATGGCCACGTAAATGAGACTTTAAAAATATCACTATTCAACATTAGGACAAGTGAAATAGCATGTTAGTGATACTTTCGTATTATATGTGCACCAGAAAATTTGAGAAACAAATGACCACAATTACAATCTATACTTGTTCCAAAAGTGTCTATAAAAGATTGACTGTGGTGAATGTGGATGACTTTGTGTTATACCAGCTCCAGATGCTCCTTACACCCACTGGAAGCAGACTGTGTTTTACCTGGAGGACTACTTGACGGTGCGAAGAGGAGAAGAAATCATTGGCACCATTGCAATGAAGCCCAACGAGAAAAATATTGTGAGTATTTCATCTAGAATAATTACTGATTATTTGTCATCCATGCGTGATTTATCCCCTCCACAATCTGCCCACAACAGATTGTTTTCTTCTCCGAGTTGTGGCAGCTGCACTGCAGAGAGTTGAACAAACAGATTCTATTGTTGACCTTGTCAGTGTCCTCCTCTCCGCCTTAAGGGATGGAGGAGCAGCGTTTGCTTTCTCTTGTTGTCTGACACAAACACTCTGTTTGTCGTAGGCAGCGTCCTGCTGTCAGGTCAAAATGAAGCATCTGATTGCTCGCTCGCTGGTTTTCTCACTCTCTGCTGTGTTCAATCGCTGTCTCAATTTAACTGAAATCCATCTTTCTTTTTCTCCACTCGCTGAACCGAAGCGTGACTTGGACTTTACTTTTGAACTGGATTTCAAAGGGCAGCTCTGCGAAGCGGCGATATCTCACGACTACAAGATGCGTTAAGTTGGACGGCGACCTCCCACCGAGTCCGAGTCCTGAGCGCCGCGGGGGGACAGAGACTCAGAAGGAAGTGAGAGGGTCACAAGCAAAACAAAAAAATCAGGCCAGAGGCTAGGTGGTCCTATAGAGTCTATCGATACTGTCACTTCACTTCAGAATAAGAGGATGTCACTCTTCAAGACTGTTAACCCACTCTGAATGTAACACTGGTCCAAAACATGAATGTTCCTGATGACTGACATGTGTTAGGTGAGTTACCCATGTTTTAATATGCAATAGATATCACAATAATTTAAATATTATAGAAACATTTACATAGTTCATGATATTATAGCTATCCTTTGAAGCAGGGGTGTCCAAACCTTTTGCGAAAAGGGTCAGATTTAAGGTAAAAATGTGTGGGGGCCGACCTTTCAGCCTGACACTCTTTGAACCATTAATTATTTTATGAAATTTTTATTGCAAATGGCATACTTTTCATTCCTTCACACAGAACATATAAATGTAAACCAGTTTTTACTACACACTCTGTCTTTCATAATTGAAGACCACATAAAAAATAAATTAAAAAAAGTCTGTCTAGGAAAAAAATATATATTTTGGGAAGTTTAAACATACCATTCAACATTACTTAGAGTTATCCTGATACATGCTCAATAATCCAGGTAGATCAGTACCACTTTACAATAAGGCTCCCCTTACATGGAATAAATAGTATATAGATACGTTGGTAATTCCTCTATGGACATTCCTAAATCATTATTAACTGCTTATTATGCATTAATTAAGGGTGACAGAGACAAAGCAGCAGTTTATTGCCAAATAGTGAGCCAAATCTGTTCACCTATACTCTGATGCATGCTCAATAATCCAGGTAGAAAAATCTAAAAAAGCTAAGTCTGGTCCTCTGGACATTCAAAAAATAAAACAAAACAAAGCAAAAAAAATGTAGAAACGTTTCGTCTTTCGTCCGAAAGACTTCCTCAGTCTGAGTTGCTGTGTTCAGCTCAGTCTTATAAATAGCACCCTCTCACAGTGTTGCACAACCAGTTGGCTGATGACAGCAACTCAGACTGAGGAAGTCTTTCGGACGAAAGACGAAACGTTTCTACATTTTTTTTTTTGCTTTGTTTTGTTTTATTTTTTGAATGTCCAGAGGACCAGACTTAGCTTTTTTAGGTTCACCTATACATTTCATCTAGAGCTGTTATAAACATTTCAGACTATGTTACTACCTTGTAAGCACAATAAGCATTTGTAAACCAATTTTTTAAGGATATTAATACTAATTGTAGATACTTATATTGCTGCGATACAGTACAATATTATATGCTAAAGAAATAGGTTGACAAATGCTTATTGTGCTTACAAGGTCTGAAATTTTTAATTTAACAACTCTAGATGAAATGTGAACAGATTTGGCTCACTGTTTGATAAGAAACTGGTCAGTTTTGTCTCGGTCACCCTTAATTAATGCATAATAAGCAGTTATTAATGATTTATAAAGCGTTTATAGATGAATTAACATATATAAACTATTTATTAGCCATCTATATGGGGAGCCTTAATGTAAAGTAGTACTGATAAATCTAACGAGGTTAAATCATTACATATTATTCACTAAACACTATTCACATACATATTAATGCTCAAACTTCTCAAATAAGACATGGATAACTGGGCTGCCGGACCAAATTTCAATTTAATATTTAGCATGTTGAGTTTCCAAGACCCAGTTTGAGTGTCAGTTGAAAAATAAACAAATTATACACAGACTGAAGACTTGGTGTGTGTTCAAATCTGTAGTCTTGATCATCACAAAGAAATTAATTCACTGAAATTTTTAGAATTTATTCACCTCAGAAGACTAAACTTGCCTGCACTGATGTGAAGGGTGATGCTGAGATCTGGCAGCAGTAAATGGGCCAGGTCTGGCTCAGTAACTGGTTCTGATGTTCAGGGCGTCATGCAGGTGTGAGTCACTTAGGCCTCGCGCGGTTCTCATTGATGTTCACAACAGAGAATGTTTTCTCACACATGGTCGAGCCAAACAAGGTCAACATTTTTTTTTTTAATCAAATGTTTGAATCTCTTGGAAGCTGCCTTTATCCAGCTGGTGATAAAAGTTGACCAGAGGGAGCTGCTGAAGCCGACTGCGACGGTCGACGTCACACTGCAGCTCAGAGCTCCTGCAGGTGGTCTGGATCATCAGGGTCCATGGAGATGAGAGGAAAACGGCACAATCTCCTGTTCCCCGTCAACTTTTCTGTTTTTACAGTTTTTTTTTTTTTTTAGAAATGGGCAGGAAATGATCACATTACCATCTTCTGGTGAAATATAAAATAGTATGCATGTATTTTATACTGTAGGTGCAGGTGGGCCATATATTACTGGTTGTATGACAGAGGCATGCGGGCCAGTGGAAATTAGAACGCGAGCCGCAAATGGCCCCCGGGCCAGACTTTGGACACGCCTGCTTTAAAGGATTTATTTTCTCCACATTTTGAGTGGGCAGTGATCATATTCATAGCACACATGGCAAAATGAACTTCATTTAGATATGATTATAATTAGGTCGTACTGTATGAAATGTAGTTGTTTTACAGGTGAGAGTTTGTAAATACTGTAGTGGGAATCTAACAGGACGTGAACACAGCCAAGGATAATGTACAAACTGAGAGGCAATATATTTTTGTTAGCAATAGTTTTGGGGGTGTAATTTTGTGAGTGTGCAATATATAAAACTGAGGCCGAGACTGTTGCACAGCTGGAACATCTGCATTATGTTTCAGTTTGAGCTGTGATGTTTACAGGTTAATAACATACATCCAGTAAGCCTTATCAAGTGCCCACTGTTCCTTTTCTGCTTCAACTTTCTATCATTTCATTCAAATGACTTTTTATTGAGTTTAGAATTAATTTAAAAGTGTCTGTTTAATATGCATTTACAGAACAGAACATGCAGTGTCAGCTTTTTGCATTTAGGTGAAACTAATAGGAAAAAAGAAACAAGTGAAAAAAATGTATGCCTGTGTACTGTAAAAAAAATAGATCAGGTTGAAAAAAATGTCAAGTTCATGTAGAACATTTACAGGTTAAATGAACAGTAACAGTAATGTGGGATCCATAAAGGATCTTTTATCCTTTGCTTTAAAAACTCTTAAGGACAAATCTACTAAGATATTGCTACATGTCCATTGCTTTTGAAGAGAATCATTACAGAACTAATCAAACAACAATAAATAAGTCCAGCTGATGGAAATGGCAGCCAACACGATTCCAGTAAGTGTGATCTTTTGAATGCACACACTTTGAACATTTCTTGATGGCATGTCTTTATACATGATTTATGTAGTGATGTGTGAATGAATTTAGCACCTTTAAATTTTACAAGATTTCAAAAGGCATTCAACTGATCAGCGACAAACCAATGTTGCCATGCATCAAGTCAGACATTCAGATAATTTGGGACGTTTGTTACCCATTTAGCACTGGTTTTGCATTTAAAAAATATATAAACAGAAAATTCAAACAGTTACATGTGGTTTATTTCACTGTACAAGAAACACCTGTTTTGACGCTTAATACAATATACACACATTACTTTTATTTCAATTCACAAAAAGACAGTCAAGTGAAAATCTAAGCAGTAGTGAAGCATCATTAGTGACAGAAAGGAACAAAACGTTTGAGTTTATTTTTCTTTTAACCAGTTCCAATCAACACTCATAAACAGATCACAGAAAATATTTGAGAATTTCATAAAATACTTGGCATCCGGATGGATTAAAGTGACAAAGTATTTATTCTAGTCTTTTAAGCTCTTAATAAAAATGACAACACAACTGAGGATTTGGTTAACTGTTCAGGCTGAAGTTCTGCTACACCCAAAAGGTACCAGCTAAAGCAAAGGATGGACAAAAAAAAAAAACACTCACTTTAAATACCTATGGCCAGCCTCTTCTACACAATAATGTTCATTAAAAAGTACTTCTGCACATTGGTGCAGGCTTTTACTTTCTTACAAAATTCACATGAATCGACAAATTTAATTAGCATGCTAATTAAAACTGATCAAGAAGAACGTTACATAAGATACACAATTCAATACAAGGTTTAAAGCGCCAAATTAGAGTAATGCTTTTATTTTGTCAACATAAATATGTACAGAAAGCAAAAGAACATTTCAAAACTAGCAAACATCACAATATTTTAACATCACACGTACAATGAGAAATTAATAGATAAATGGTCTTTGAAGGCTGAATAAATAGCTGTAATAACTGTTCAAGTTTGAGTGAAGAAACTACAGTAGATATTAACAAAAAAAGCAGTAAAAATGTTTTAAATGGACTCCGTGGTTAATTTAGTACATTGCTGGTTCCTGGTATATTTATAATTTGATGCAATTATATTGCCACAGTGTTTAGAAAAGTGCAAATAATATCTGTTAGATGATTTTATTCAGATATTGGGATTAAAGTCAGAGGCTGAAACAGTTGTGCTGACAGTCATAGTAATGTGTTCTCACATGTACGTGTGCTCACTCAATCACATTGGGTAGTGTTACAATGTCACTGTATTAAAGTGTTTCTTTTAGCAGCAGGATCCCTTCTTTGAGGGGTTACTGACCAACTTGATTGTCTTCTCCTTCTCTCGGTCTTCTTGCTCTTTCAGGATTCTAAAAAACAGAATCATTAAAACAATAAAACATATTACAAGACATCATGAGTTTGTCAGTATTGCTTTGTGTCAATCTTCTGTTTTTAGTGCTCTGCAATTGTTACTATTACACACCAGTGTGTGATTAGCTGTAATGTTGAATTATTTGTTATGCTGCTAAATTCATAAGCAAGGTGCAAAAAAATAATTAAAAAACGTTTTTATTTTGATCTAAAAAGCATTCAGGCTTTGCAAGTACACTGGGAAGTAAAAATGAACAGCAAGCAAGAAGATCAGATTGCAAAAAAGAAGCTCTACAAATGGGAAAAGAAGGTCAAAGTTAAATTTCCGAGTAAAAATTGCTTCTTTTTTTGTTTGTTTCAGCACAAATGTTGTTTTTAATTTTAAAAGCAGAAACAGCTTTTGCTCACCTAGCCATAGATGCCATAGACTCCATTACATTGTATCCAGAGCATGCACTGCATTCATAGAAGGTCATGTGGCAATTCTTTCAAAAAATAAATGACATTTTTAAAACATACTGGCAACAGAACAAACAGCAAAAGTCTTTTTAAGTTAGTGTTAGTCCACGTGGTTCCTTCTAGTAAACAACAAATCAGTACAATTCAGAAACTAAAACATTTGTTTAATAAATCATACATGGGTCCTAATCATGTGGATAGTTCATTTCCTTTATAGAAACCAACACTGCACTGTATAGACTGCAGAGCTGAACAATATACAAACCTTGGCTAGTTTTTCACCCACTTCCTTCTGAACGTGTCTCTCCAGCTCTTTGTCTGTTTTGTTTCCCAAGAGCATGATGGGTAAGTCCTCACCTGCACTTTCCTGTACATAAAACAAAAGAAGAAGAATTAACTCACACCTAAGAAAACTGTTTTTTGTGAAGTTGTTAAAGAAGTGAGTAATATCTGCCTTGTTTCTGGGAACGAATATTGTTGCTATATTTGAATTAGTAAAAACTGTAAAGGAACAAACAAAACAACGTCTACAAGTGCCTCCAGCAGAGAATATTACTGTTTTACCTTGACACTTGTCAGCCACTGTCTGACAGCTGTGAAACTCTCCTGAGAAGTTATTTCATACATCACAATCACACCGTCAGCTTTACGAAAAAACTGCTTGGTGATGCTTCGATACCTGCAGGAAGAATAGAGAGAAAGCAGAGTAAAGAAACAATGTTCTGCACTTAAAATGTAGTTCTCTTGTAGAAACAATGTGACGGTGAGGTTTATGAGACCAATAACATCACAGCTAAGTTTTTACACCTGATATTTTGTTTCTGTTTTAAATCTCACCGCTCCTGCCCTGCTGTATCCCACATCTGCAGCGCCACCTTGCTGTTGTCCACCGTTATTGTTTTTACACTGTAGTCTATACCTGTGTGCAAAAATGATTAAAAGACATGTAATGCAAGCAGTTATTTATTTACAATCAATAAGGATTTATTTGTGCACAAGTCCAGTTATAGTAAAATTGATAGGCTTAAAAACATGAACATTTGTACAGTATCAAGTTTTAGGTCACCCTCATGACTAGGACTTCTGGAGCTGCAAACTCATAAAGGAAAGCAAAGCAAAAGAAAATGCAGCAATAATGTGCTACACAAACATACCAACAGTGGCTGAAGTACCAGGGTGGAAGCGGCCATCACAGAATCTTTGAAGGAGTGAAGTCTTTCCAACGCTCGAGTTCCCCACCAGGACAATCTTGAAGAGGCGATCAGGTGCTGAAGGAACACTTTCCTGCTGAACAAACAGTAAATACAGATGAATGTTGATGAGAACACGTTTTACAGTATGTCTCACGTCTTTGAAGTTTATGTCCCAAGACAGGTGTCTGCAAACTTTATGATCAAAAGAGCCATTTTTACACCTTTGTTCAGTAAATTAAACTAAACGGGGAGTGGTGGTGCAGAGGTTAAGAAGGTGCACTTGTGATCGAAAGATCGCCGGTTCAAGCCCTGGTACCAACAACATCAAAAATGTGGGTGGGATAAGTGAAGCAGTCAAACCCGTCTCCACCCACATCTGCCCCACTCTGGGCCCTTGAGCAAGGCCCTTAACCCACACCATCTGCTCCCCCAGGAACCCTAGATATCAGCTCTCTGCTCCACACAGAAGGCTGTGGTAGCTCGATGGTCTGTGGTTGTGTCAGGAAGGGCATCTGGTGTAAAAAAAACAATTGCCAAGTCTTCCGTGCGACTAGTTCGCTGTGGCGACCCCTGACGAAGGGAGAACCTGAAAGAAGACGTTCAGTAAATGAAACATGTCCAGAGCTGCAACAACCTGCTACAATAGTGGTTATCAAATGGCGGCCCATGAGCCATTTTAGGGTTGCTGGAGGGGGGGTTTGTGGCCAGTAAGGGTGACATTATAAAGCAAGAAATATCTAAAGATTTTAACATTTATTAAATAAAAAGGTTAGATTCTTGTAAAGGGTGGGGGTGGAGGGGTCAGTTTACTTAAAAAAGAAAAAAAACTATAAACTATGCACAGTTCTTCATATAAAGAAATAAAGCATTCGAGTATATTTTGCTCGTACTCACTCCAGTGTTCACATACAGTATTTGCAAAAGAACTGACAGGAAAACTGAACTAATCTTTTTTGTTTTGTTTTTGTATAACCAATAAAATTCAGTTTTCTGTCAGTTTTGGTCAAAGCTTGAAAGAATCGCTGAAGACGGACCAAAGAGCCGCATGTGGTCAACTGGTCATTAACTTAACGTAGACTCACACTGGTCCATTTTCATCTTTAAAGGGAAACAAAACCCAAATTTAACTTTTTTTAGCTGATAAACTCCCTAGAATGTGTTTAAAATGTTTCAGAGCACTATTTTTGTGTTAATTTTCATGAAATTGTTCGTATTAGTTAAAATCGGCAATATTTGGTCTAAAAACGAGTATTCGTAGTCCTATGGGTTGAACTGTGGTATTGCACCCTGATTTTCTCATTAGTTTACGTTTCGCACAGTCATTAATTTTCGCACAATTTCGTCACATCCTCTGCTGCCTGTGTATAAAAGTGGAGCCACTCCCCCGAGAAGGTCACTCTATGGTCACTCCCCCTCCAGAGTTCAGGGGTTGGATTAGCGATTAGCAACATAGCATTAGCATAGAAGAGCCACGATGTTCCAAGAAAGCTCTTCAAACTGATGTTCACCCACCCTTACACCATCAGGGTACAATCCGTTTGGAGGTGAGTACCATCTTACACCTTTCCATTCCATAATTTATCTTTTGAGTATATGACGTGTTTCTTCATGTGCTGTTTATTGCGGCCTGCAGCTTTGCTTCGGTGTGGCCCCACATAAGGTCGTGGCGTTCTGTTGCTGATCAACGTTAGTTTGTGTTGTAGTTGTGTTTAAATGTTAAAAATCTAGTGTTTCTTATGAACACCGCAGAGTGTGTGAACTCTTATGAACTCAGATAAGGAAGACCGTGACATCAAAAACCAATGGAGACTTGCTGTTGCTAATTTTAGCTGTTGTACTAGTTACAATGTTTTAGACACGGTGTTCTTTTGCTGCAAATAATGTTGTGGATCAAAGGTATTTATAAAATAATATGTACTTGGTGAATTGAGTATCATGGGCAGCAGTATTTATTTTGCACTGGGTCATCTGTTCGACAGATCAACAAAGTGAAAACAGTAATGTTTCTCAAGTACAGTATGCTTGTTTGTAAGGTGATTAAAATTAGTATTTTGTTTTCAGATCCATGAGGCGTTACACATCCAGGGAATCTGAGCCATGCTTCACAGACATCAAGCATCAACGAGACATGTTCACATGTCACTTTGGAGGTGACATGAGCTGATTCACCAGGTACTGTATTCATGTTTTATTTATTACTTTTGTACCCTACCCTCTGTCTGCAGGTATTAATATTATTATTTAATTATTATGTTTTTATTTATTACTTTATTTATTACTTTTATTATGGCGGACATTATATTAAAAAAAGTTTTAAAAAAGTTTATGCAACATTAATTCTTGTTTATTTCTTCATTGCTACCTGTCCCAACATTTTGGGGATTTGTTGACACTGTGAAATTTTGAATCAACATCTTTCTCCATTAAAATGTTACATTTACTCAGATTAAACTTTTGATCTTTTCTCTTTTCAGGACTGCAAATATCCAGGGTCGGGATGGAGTGGGAAGTCGACCGCTGCATCGTGTCCCAGATTTGTCCTCATGCATGAGGCAAAAAATAAATAAAGAAATAAATTGATTACAAAAACTAGTTGTTTATGATTCATTTTATTAACAGTAAGTTAATTCAAAACAACAAAAAGGTTCTGTGTCGTGTCACACGGGACACCACCTCCAGCTCCTCTGTATGGATGCAGTGGACAGAAGAGAAAGCAGTCCCAACCACCTTCAAGATGCTGCACCTGCCAGCCAGAAACAAACACCAGGGTGGTTTCAGCTGTACCAACATTGTCGTGGATGCAGGTCTCAGGAGAAGCAGCAGCTCTGGCCGAGACTCTCTGCATCATCATGGGATCGTCTTGGTTAAAGGACATGACCCACCATGTAATCCTGGCTGCAATTACTCTGCGTGGCTGCTGCATGGGTGCTTGAGTCATCACAGTTCTCTGAAAAAAACATTTGAAAGGATACAGTATTTTTAAATTCATTGCAATTTGTTTGGTTTGCATTAAAAAAATATTTCTAATAAATCTTACCAGCTGTGCTCAGTTTTGATTAGCCGACACATAGCTTAAACAAATACTGTATACACGTCCTAACAAATATATCATACAAGCTTATAGAATGTTTATAAACACGGATCTTTGGAAAACAAAAGATTTGACCACTGTTTAGTGCTCATTTATAGTAAATTCAAAAAACGTGTGTTCAGTTCTAGGTTGCATATTAAAATTAAGCCAAAACGTCAAAAAATCAATATTTTAAAATAAAATATATTATGAAACGTTACTTTTGTAATGTGCTAAGTAATAAGATGTGGTGAATTAAAGTCACTGCAGCTGGACTACAACACTTGTGATCCAAACAAAGACAAAAACACAGCCGTACAGCGCATGCCATGCAGCTAAACACAGGTTTTTAATGTGTTCTGTGTTCAGAAGCATACTGTGTGTGATTAAATACACGCAACAACATTTTACAACTGTTATTTTAGTACAAGTTTAGGCATTTACTTACTGAAGACGTGACTATCCGCCATTTTGAAATCTAAACTTGGGGAGGGGTGGGAGTTTACCACTAGAGGGGGCGTGAACACAGGACAACCCCCAACCTCCTCCCCTGCTTGTCTCTCGACACGCCCATTTTGAGGGAAATTTTCAATCTGGCCTGGGGGAGGAGTTACCGTCTCAACCTGTGTTCAGTTTCACTTTAAATCACTTCTTGGTATGCTGCCATCGTATATATCCTCCTACATGTCACTGCGTGAGTGCAGCTACAGCGTGCGCTCTCAAGACATCATTACCTGCAGTGTCCCATCAGTGCAGACCAAATTTGGCAAAAGGGCCTTCTCCTACTCCGCTCCTGTTTCCTGAACACTTCGCAAAGCAATCTGAAGCTCTTGACCTTGACCTCTCTAAGGAATTTTAAACAACTGTTAAGTTCATGCCAAAACCAACGCAGACATGTTCCTGTTTTTAGTATCTTACACAGTTTAACTCGGGGGTCTAAGCCCGCATATTTGCGGGCATGATGTCATGCCTATAAATAGACTCTTTAAACAACGCACACCGCATGTGAAGTGTTCCATTCAAGTCTGTTGGACAGCAGAGACTCCAAACTTTATAAAAGTAATGTTTTTATATTGATTTTGTTTTGTATTTACTTCAAAATACAATCATAAATATGACAGATAAATGTTACCATATTTTTGGGTGCATGTTACTCGTGTGGAGAGCAATCAGTTGATGATTTATTACCAAAAAGTCAATGAATTCAAAATGAAAATCATATTTCGGATTTCCATGATCACACCACATTTGTTCAACAACCAATCAGAAACGTTTGTCCTCCATGTTGTCTGCTGATCGGAGAAACTCAGGCTGTGTCTCAATTCAGGGGCTGCATCCTCATGAGTGCGCATTTGTCGGCCGCATACGTCATTGCCCCGCGCGGAGGACTGTCCCAATTCGAAGACTCCTCCTCATGCGGCCGAGGAATGCGGCCTACTTCCTGCCGAAATCGAAGGATGCATTCGTGGAACCTTCAAGACGGAGGCTATCCCATAATTCATAGCGCCAGCAGAGATTTCGCGGGGGGGTGGGACTTTCTGCGTGCAGGGTCGGGGCTGATGCGTGTTGTTGAGTCATCAGCTCGTTCTGACAACAACCTCAGCGCGAATATTCATTCAACCTTTATTTAGTCATCTCAAACAACCTCAGCGCAAATATATCTCATTAAAATTTAACTACAGAAACGACTCATTAAAATTTAACTACAGAAACGACTAAAAAAAACGTGTTAGCTGAATATATATTAGTGTTTCTGAGTTTACTGTTTTGAAGAACTGATTACAAATCAGCTTATTTTACACGTGCATAGCAAGGATTTTCCATGGGGCGATCTGTTAAAACTCAGAGTGGACCTATGAAAGGCAAGCTGTCTAGTAGCTCAACTGGTTAAACATCCCATGATTGGCGCAGAGATACTTTTCTCGAAGCTGGTTCGAATCTCACTCGGTACGGTTAAAACTTATTTTACGTTTGTCTTTTATTGGATAAAAAAAAGAAGGAGTTTCACAAACTCCTTCTTTTTAATCTCAGTCCTCATTTTTTTATCCAATAAAAGACAAACGTAAAATAAGTTTTAACCGTACCGAGTGAGATTCGAACCAGCTTCGAGAAAAGTATCTCTGCGCCAATCGTGGGATGCTTAACAAGTTGAGCTACTGGACAAGTTGCTTTTTGTAGGTCCACTCTGGGTTTTAACAGATCGCCCCTCGTTCTTAACAAACAGTAAACTCAGAACACTATACAGTATATACGTGTACAGTATTCAGCTTAGTAATATATTTTAGCGGCGTCCCTTCTCTTTCCACACACACACACACACCAAGCGCGCACACAAGAACTTCCCACCCATTTCAAGAGAGCGCCCCACCCACTTCAAGGCCGGCAAACCTGAAGGCTAGACCGTCCCATTTCAGCAGTTTCGTCAAGCCCACCCGGCCTTGTGAGTGCGTGGCCTACTCGGCCCAGCTAGGCTGGGTCCTCATGAGGACGCAGCCCCTGAATTGAGACACAGCCACAGAAACAGCGTTTGGGGGAGGGGAAGAAACCCAGCACTGTTTACAGGTCAGTCTTTAACGGTTTTATTTGGTTTTTTGATGCATTAGTGTGCATTAGTGTGTATGCAGAGTTTTGTAGTAGGTTTGTGGTGTTTGTCAGAATGAAAGGGGGAAAAAAAAAAGAGAATTTGTGAGGAAGATACTTGTTTTGACACATAGTGTAAATAGTGGTATAAAAAACGCATGGGAAATTGCCCACTTTATGATGTAAAAATATGTATACTTATTTGTTTTTTTACTAAGTTTGTACACAAGTTCTTAAAGTATACCAATTAACTTTTCATTTTAGGCTGTCAAAATGGTTCGTTAAATATTTTTGTGAATTTCATAGTAAACATATCAATATGCTGAGGCAAAAACTCGGGCGTGGGAGGAGTTCGGAGAGGCCATGGAGAATGACTTCCGTACGGCTTCGAGGCGATTCTGGTCCACCATCCGGCGTCTCAGGGGGGGAAAGAGGTACGCGACCAACACCATTTATGGTGGGGGTGGCGTGCTGCTGACCTCAACTCGGGATGTTGTGAGTCGGTGGGCGGAATACTTCGAAGACCTCCTCAATCCTACTGGCACGTCTTCCACTGAGGAAGCGGAGCCTGGGGACTTTGGGTCGGGTTCTCCGATCTCTGGTGCTGAGGTCGCCGAGGTGGTTAAAAAGCTCCGCGGTGGCAAGGCTCCGGGGGTGGATGAGATTCGCCCGGAGTTCCTTAGGGCTCTGGATGTTGTAGGGTTGTGTTGGCTTACGCGACTCTGCAATATCGCGTGGACATCGGGGGCAGTTCCCTTGGATTGGCAGACTGGGGTGGTGGTTCCCCTATTCAAAAAGGGGGACCGTAGGGTGTGTTCCAACTATAGGGGGATCACACTCTTAAGCCTCCCTGGTAAGGTCTATTCAGGGGTTCTGGAGAGGAGGGTCCGTCGGATAGTCGAACCTCGGATTCAGGAGGAGCAGTGTGGTTTTCGTCCTGGTCGTGGAACACTGGACCAGCTCTACACCCTCAACAGGGTCCTGGAGGGTGCGTGGGAGTTTGCCCAACCAGTTTACATGTGCTTTGTGGACTTGGAGAAGGCATTCGACCGCGTCCCTCGGGGGGTTCTGTGGGGGGTACTCCGGGAGTATGGGGTACCAGGCCCATTGATATGGGCTGTTAGGTCCCTGTACGACCGGTGTCAGAGCTTGGTCCGCATTGCCGGCAGTAAGTCAGGCTCGTTTCCGGTGAGAGTTGGACTCCGCCAAGGTTGCCCTTTGTCACCGATTCTGTTCATAACTTTTATGGACAGAATTTCTAGGCGCAGCCAAGGTGTTGAGAGGATCCGTTTTGGTGACCTTAGAATCGCTTCTCTGTTTTTTGCAGATGATGTGGTCCTACTGGCTTCATCAGTTCGTGATTTACAACTTTCACTGGAGCGGTTTGCAGCCGAGTGTGATGCGGCCGGGATGAGGATCAGTTCCTCCAAATCCGAGGCCATGGTCTTGAGCCGGAAAAGGGTAGCATGCCCTCTCCGGGTCGGGGAGGAGGTCCTGCCCCAAGTGGAGGAGTTTAAGTATCTCGGGATCTTGTTCACGAATGAGGGAAAACTGGAGCGTGAGATCGATAGGCGGATAGGTGCAGCGTCCGCAGTGAAGCGGGCGCTGTACCGGTCTGTCGTGGTGAAGAGAGAGCTGAGTCAAAAGGCAAAGCTCTCAATTTACCGATCGATCTACGTTCCCACCCTCATCTATGGTCATGAGCTTTGGGTTATGACCGAAAGAACAAGATCTCGGATACAAGCGGCTGAAATGAGTTTTCTCCGCAGGGTGGCTGGACTCTCCCTTAGAGATAGGGTGAGAAGCTCAGTCATCCGGGAGGGACTCGGAGTAGAGCCGCTGCTTCTCCACATCGAGAGGAGCCAGTTGAGGTGGCTCGGGCATCTGGTTAGGATGCCTCCTGGACGCCTCCCTGGTGAGGTGTTCCGGGCATGTCCCACCGGGAGGAGACCCAGAGGAAGACCCAGGACGCGCTGGAGGGACTATGTTTCTCGGCTGGCCTGGGAACGCCTTGGGATTCCCCCGGAGGAGCTGCTCCAAGTGGCTGGGGAGAGGGAAGTCTGGGCCTCCCTACTTAGGCTGCTACCCCCGCGACCCAACCCCGGATAAGCGGAAGAAGATGGATGGATGGATGGAACATATCAATATTTTACTAACACGGATTTAATTTTTTATGTTATTTTTGGTCCAATGTGATAATGCATTTTGTCAAAATGAAACAAAGACTGTAGAATCATGAAGCTGAAGTTGTGCTGAAAAAGATGATACCAAATAAGGCAAGTTAAATAGTTTTTATGATGAAAATATAAGGGTAAATTCAAAATTATACCAAAACGGACATTTAGACCTCAGACCTGATTTTATAATGTAGCTGTTTTTTTATTTTATTTTATATCACTTTTGTATACTTTTCATTTTATATGCTTTCATATGATTGTTTATGGTTGTGTGTGCCTCATTTATGTTTTTGCTTTAAAACAGGTCTCTCTTGTAAATGAGTCCTCGTAACTCAATGAGACTAACCTGTATAAATAAAGGTCGAATGAATGTGGCTCCAGAGCCGCAGGTTGCAGACCTCTGTCCTAAGACATTAATCACAGAAATACAACAACAGGTTGTCAGGTCTGCCATACACAAGGTCTATCAAAGTCTTCACTTGCTTACATTTATGCAGGTTTCCTTGCCAACAGGTTGACCTCTTGGAGATGTTGGAATTGGACTTTCCTCCACACTTTCCACTGACTGTTGCTGACGGGCCGGTGACGTCCGATGGCAAATATCATTCATTGCAAAATCGGCATTCTCTTCAGAGTCTTCCTCTCCTTCTGTACACTTTTGAAGCAGATTCTGGGCCTGAGAGCCATTCAGTAAATGAGGGAGGTGGTCTTCCTCAATTGAGATGATCCTTCGGAGGTGTCCACTTGCCTCTGCTGTAAAGGATGACTGGTATGTCCCATTAATGAAGGTCTGCCTCTTGGAGATGGAGGTCAGCTCCTCTTCATCCTCACTGCAAATACAAAGTTAAATCACAGTGACAACACTGCAGGATAATAATGTCATGTGACCTGCTGAACTCTATACGACACATTTTGAAACGGTGACCTTTGCATTAGCTCTTTGCAGTTTACCTTTTGAAGACATCTGGATTTGTCTGCTTCACAACATCAACAGAAATCCTTTGCTTCAAACCTGCTGTTTTCTTATTATTATTTGGTTTCTATAAAGAAAAAAATACAGTTATTTTTTTCAAGGATTAATGAATACATTTCTTCAAGTTCAAAATATTTGTAAAATTATAAAACAATGTGAAAATTTTGCATTTTTCAGTGAAAGCCTTCTACAACATGACACACACCTGATAGCTCATGTCTCGTTCATCTCGCAAGTGTTTGTTCACTTCTCTGGAAAAAATAAATGATAGAAATACTGATGACACAGAAAATGGTTTTAAAACCTTTACAGACCAGAATCTTTGCATTGGTGCATTTCTTGTTTGATACAATGCCTGTGGTAATAATCAAACTTAGTGTCTAACAATAAAAATACCACTTGTGTTTTTTTTTATTTTTATAAAATTGGATTCG
>JBBPBX010000942.1:53060-63452 GCA_038048925.1 Garcialebias charrua | reverse complement strand
AACCTAACTTATTAAATGACAAACTGCATCTAAAATTAAAACAAGACAGGTGGGTATGGAAGAGATTTCCATCAATTCACTTCATAATAGTTATAAATGTTTGTTTTTCCTGAATTTGGGTTTCATAATACCTAGGGATGGGGCCAATCCGATCCGGTATCTGTCGCAGATACCAGCATAATTTACGTATCGGATTTTCCAATCCAACCTGCCGATATTTTCCGATCCATGATGCACGTTGGCTTCAAGCTATGGAATGGATTTCCTGAACGGAGGCGTGTCTCATGAACCCAGAGTAACAAATGGTAAATGGTAAATGGAGCTTATTTATATAGCGCTTTCTAGCCCCCTGTGAGGAGCCCCAAAGCGCTTTACAATACCAGCCATCCACCCATTCATTCAGACATTCATACACCGGTAGTGGTAGCCTGCCTTGCAAGGCGCCATCCAGACCTACCGGGAGCAACTCGGGGTTAAGTGTCTTGCCCAGGGACACAACGACACATGGTGGGCGGATGCGGGATTCGAACCTCCAACCTTCCGATCAGGGGTCGACTGCCATTACCACTGTGCCACGGCCGCCCCAAGACCCGCCTTACATTCAGGAAATCCATTTCATAGTTTGCAGCCAGCTACAGCGTGAGGACTGAATGAGTAGCATCTTAGCTAACAGCTAGCCAACTTTTCATTGCAACATGTCCGCTGTGTGAAGTATTTTACACTAAACACCGCAAGACAGCAATGAGCAATGTCTGCAGAGCCATAGCGCCACATTAAACCACGGTCAAGTTAGTTTTATGTTGGACATCCGAGCTCCGGGGCTTCAGCGGGAGCCACTCTCGCTGAACCGAAACACAGGCATCCCGACCCCGGCCAGCAGCGTCCCCGTCTCAGTGGAGGGAAAGGCTGAGCGGCTGACTGAAATCAGAGCGCCAACCCCGGATTGAACAAGAAAAACACACCACTGAAGCCACAGAGCTCAAATGTTTACCGAGAAGTTGCTAAACTTCATCATAATTAATGACGAACCACTATCAATTGTAGAAAACGAAGGATTACTTACGATGAAGTTTAGCAACTTCTCGGTAAACATTTGAGCTCTGTGGCTTCAGTGGAGTGTTTTTCTTGTTCAATCCGGGGCGGGCGCTCTGATTTCAGTCAGCCGCTCTCAGCCTGTCCCTCCACCGAGACGGGGACACAGCTGGCCGGGTCGGGATGCCTGTGTTTCGGTTCAGCAAGGAGTGGCGTCCTGCTGAAGCCCCGGAGCTCGAATGTCCAACGTAAAACTAACTTGACCGCAGTCCAAGATATAGTTTACCCTCCAGGATACATTAATCAATACAACAGTAGACAATCATAAAAAACATATTAATTAAAAATTACAACTGTATAAAAAAAAGGAACAAACGGCTACATTATAAAGCGATGAAAAATACTAAAAACAGGAACATGTCTGAGTTGGTTTATGCCATGAACTTAGAAGATGTAAAGCTATTTAATATTTTATTTCATTCATTTATTCATTCATTAAAGAGACAAAATAAAACAAATTCATCAAAAAGAAAACATTGAATGAAAAGAGTGCAGAAAGAAGAAAAATATTCTTATTTCACCCCATTATTTAAAAGAATATATAAAATGACTTTAAACAATCACTTAAATTAATCACTTTAATATTCATTTTAAAGCTAGGAATAAATAAAAAAATGTTTTGTGTTAGCAGAATTTAATCGTAACTTTGAAACTTATCCAACATTAATAAATAAAACTTGCCTCAAGTTGCCTTTTTGGACATTGTACTTGAGAGGAGATTATTACAGCCTCATATAAAATCAATGATGATGATGATTTCGGAACTGGATCGGTATCGGCCGATATCCAGATTTAAGTATCGGGATCGGATCGGAAGTAAGAAAATGTGGATCGTGCATCCCTAATAATAACCATTTTATTCTTGCGTCTCCTTTAAAAGCGTTTATAGGATCATACCAATCCTTAAAAGCAGAAGGGTGCATTTTATTGAACCAAAATCCAAAGCAAGAAAAAGCACCTTTTTCAGGTTGTGCTTAAATAAACTTACTTACTGCGTTTTACCCCAATTTCAAATCAATATCCAGCTGATCGATGAAGTCATCAGCAATAAAACAAGTTTAAAGTTTAACTGGTGATAAAATGTCAAAGTACAACCACTGTAATTGGAACATTATGTTTAGCAAAGGTTTTGTCACACAGTTCCTTTCAGTTTTGTTGGAATTGTCTATCAAAGTTAGGACAAGACATTTTAAAATAAATGTACTGAAGCACAAGAGCTAAAGGGCAAGAAAGTGTGTAATATGATCAAAATGACATGAAACATTGAAATGGATCCTTCTGCTTTGTGCTGGATCACTGCACTGTTTTGAGATGAATCATCACCTGAGAAGAAAGTCCATTTTCCACATCATTACTGTACCGACTTGTAGACATTTGAGGTTTTATAACAAAGGGAAGCCAATAATGGAGCAACAACCTTGGGGTTCACTTTGCTCAATGTTTTTCTCTCCAACAAACGTTTTAATTTAGAGTGCAACAGAAACAACACTATATCAAATTTCCAGTATTGTAATTGACTTATACTTGTATTTCTATTAATTATTAATTATGAGTGCTGCTGTATTTTTTGGATTCATACCTCAACAGGTCCAACTGTTTCAGTAGACTTGCTCGCTCCCTCTGCAGTCCCTCCGTAAGTCTGTAAATCTCCCTGCATTCACAATATGTAGTTTATATTACATTTTGTGATTATTCTTATAATATACAACCTTCTCTTGTCTGAACTTTTTCAAGTATCACAGCAATTAAAACTAAATACAATTTTGTGGGTAAATAAAAATGAAGGATATTTATATAAAGAGAATTAAAAAGTGTCTAGTAGATTACAGAAATCACTTTTTAAACACATTATTATCCTAGAAATTATATATTATGGTTCAATGAGGACATGAACACCAAACTGTGTATAAAAATGACAAAGTGAATACAGGAAACAACGACTAAAATCAAGTCTACTTTGCCTTAAGTATGCATAACAATAGATAAGTTTCCATTCTGATATTTGCACGCTTTAAAATTGTGCATGAGGGGAAAACTGATAAAATCCTACTTTTTTCCCAAAACATGAGATATTTTTTGTTTAACAAAATCAGAACATTTTCTCACTGAAGTTCAACATTAGTCCGATATTTATTTATTTTATTTTGGTAAGCCACTTTCAGCTGTAAGTGGAATTAACATTTAACACAGGAAACATCTGCTAACAACATGCTGCAGCCAAGTTCATTTATTGTAAATCAAGTACTGAAGCTGAACCTAAAAACACATTTACTATGGAGCATAATTGCAAAAGTTCAGTATCAATTTTGTTTTTATCTGAATAGAAACTCTGCTACTAATTTATGTTTTTTGTCGTTGTGGTAATTTTATTTTGATCACAAAAAAAGACTGAAGTTATGAGATTCTAACAACAATTGACTGTCGATGACTCACATCTCTTTCTCTTCGTGAAGTCGTGTGGACTGTTCCTGCAGCAGACTCATCTGCTCTTGAGTCAGTGTCAGTTCTTGGCTGACGTGCTCCAGCTCTTGAGCCAACTCATCATTTGTCTGTTTCAGCCTCACATTCTCCACTTGGGTCACATGTTGCTCGCTATGGAGTTCCTGGCACTGACACTCCAACTGGAAATAGATTGGCGATTAAAATAAATAAATAAATATTTTTTAAAAATCATTAAAAAAAACATAATTCCATCTAAAAGGATGACAATTACAGTTGTTCTTGATTTAAAACATTTGGGTTTGGCATCAAAAGATGAAGACAGGACAAGGGTTCAACATTTTGATGTTAAAATTTCCACTTGTTAACATCTGGATGGGATACAACTTTTAAAATAGTATTTTTTGTAACAAAACACCAAATGACTTAGTGGTTCCCAAACCTGGTCCTTGAGGAACACCATCCTACATGTTTTTGAAGTTTCCTGCTTTGACACACCTGAGTTGAATGAATGCATTATTAACAGGCTTCTGCAGAACCCGAGGAAGTAATTAAATCCCTTTATCGGGTGTGTTGTACCAGGGGAACAATTCAAACATGCATAATGGTGTTCCTCAGGAACCAGGGGCCTCATGTATCAAAAACCTGCGTGGATTTCCTACTGAAAAGTGACGTACGGTGAAATCCAGAAAAGTGTCTACGCACAAAAAGATCCAGATTTATCAAACTGTGCGTACACCTGAATCCACGCACATTCCTTTTGTACATCACAATTGACGTGGAACTGAGCGCACGTGAGACACCTCCCCTGACACGCCTTCATTTACATATGTTAAACAGATGCAAATTACTTCCTGCATGTGTGAAGGACATGTTTGTTTGATCCCTGCGCGATCAGAAATCATTTCTAGATTCGGGAAAATAATGAATTCAATATAATATGAGTGAGGACAAACATCCTAAGTAAGAATAGTAATAAAATGTGTTCATCATGCAAAGAACGAGTGATTGTCGGTATTTGTGTGCGCGCGCACCCTGCTGTGGTGCGCGAACCGGCTCATTCATTCATTCTGTGTGGAAATATTAACTTTGCGCACGAGTTTATTACCATTATTACTGTAAACACAGAGGAACTTACTTGGATGTTTGCTAGAACATAGATCTTTGTTTATGTAGATGATGTGAAGAAACGAGTCTGTGCGTCTTGGTGGAGACTTTTCATGACATGATGTTGGAGTCTCCAGACGCAGCGCGCGCCCCGCAGCCCTGTGCGCAGTCTGTCTGTGAAGCTTTTGCTCTCCTACAAGTTATATAAGGTGTACTTTCACGTGTCATTTTGGAGAAATCTACAATAAACGCAGATAATGAAACACCTCCAGCTGCCGTGTCGACACCGGTGAGGGTGCGCGCGCGCTCCAAGCGCGACCACTCAGCCTTTGGAAACATATGGATGAGACCATTCCATTGGACATGATCCGGCTTTGTGTGGACTGGACTGCACAGTCCCGATCGACCTGCAGCTCCCTCTGTGGAACAGTTTGACCGCTGCTTCTGTATGCACGCGTGATGCACGGCTCCCCAGAGCGCAGCATGCAGTGCCAAACTGGAAAATTATTATTTCTGAAAACGGCTGATAAGCCATATCCTAGATCGGAAAACTATATCTGTTTCTAAATAAATGCTCTGCGTGTTACACTATTTATTATAACCTCCAGTAAGGCTGAATGAATCCGTTCCTGTTAAATTTATTTTTGGCACAACGTTGCGCGTCCTTTATTTCACTGCGTCATGTGGATGTAATACTTGTTAATCGTGTGTTTGGAGGGAATATTAATCATTTACACATCTTGAACTGTTAATAATAATAATAATAATAATAATAATGAATTCAATTTATAACGCACTTTTCATTAATGGAAATCTCAAAGTGCTACAAGGTGCAACATATTTGAATGTCAATAAGACAAATAATAAAACAATTAAAATCAACAACAGTATCAACTCAGATCAAAAGTAGAATCATGAGGAGGAAGAGTATGCTCGGTTGAAAAGAAAGGTCTTCAAGCCGCTCTTAAAGTCAACCACAGACTGTGGGGCTTCAGTTTCTCTGAAACACCTGTAAGTGTCGCCAAAGGAACAAGAACCACAGAAACGTGCGTACGCCTGCTCGGGAGCTTGCGTGGATATGTACCTGGATGCGCATATATTCACGTTCAGTTCAGTTTTGATACATACGGGCTTTTGCGTGGGAAGTGACGTGCGCAATGTTTTTGTGCGCACGCATGGTTGATACATGAGGCCCCTGGGTTGGGCCCACTGAGCTAAAGTATTGGAACATGTGACTGACCGGTGTTTTTAATTTCCCAGATGCTACATTGACAATGCAAACTGTAAATAGAACTAAAAATCTACTACCAGTTTTAGATTAGGATTTTGTCAGTGTAAAAACTGCATTTAGAGATATAAAGATGGGCATTATAAAGATGTAACCAGTATAAAAAGGAGCACCACAAAGCTTTACGGATAAAAAAACAAACATAGCTCACAACCAGTCCAACCATTTGGAATATCAAGAAGGGAAAAAAAAAATCTCTGGTTTACTAAATAACAGAAGTTGAATGGGAAGCATAACATCAGCAGTTGACTACAGAAACATTGTGAGAGCTTTGAAAATAAAACACTAAGCAACTGTTTGTTAGTGATATCAGAAACAACCACCAGAGGGCAGGAGTGAAGATATTAAGATATTTAAAGAAGACGTCAAACAACAAATGTAGAGGCTACACCAGAAGATGCAAAGGCCGAGATACACTGAAGCAGACTCCGTATATGCGCGTATACGCGCATATTTTGTGCGTATGTTTTTGCTGCTTTACTTCAGCTCACGTTCTCCTTGTTGTAATATGAGCAGCAGCACACGGAAGGGACTCAACTGAGCTCGCTGATTGGTCACTTGCTGACACGCCTACTGAATTGATTGACAGCGCTCAGTCAGCTGAAAGTGAAACCTAGTCAGCTGAAAGTGAAACCTTTTAACATGAGCAGCTCGCTGGACTTCTGCGGTGTTCTGATGCGGTGTTTCTACTATATATGTTATAAAAAGTTATCTCAGAAATAAAAATAATAACAGGGAGCGCTTTTCCTGCAGCACACAGCCCACCAGGGAATATTAAAACATCGCGCACCCAGGTAGGACCTGAATTCATTCATTTCAATCATCGAGTGAACGGAGGAAGAAGCGGTTACTTGACTTTAGGCAAAAAAACAAAAGAAAAGGCCCGATCAGCGATAAAGAAGGGGAATTTATTTCATTTGTGTAACATACAAAATAGTCCGGCGCCGGGAAGTTTATGGTCAGACACCGCGTATCGCGCACGCGGATGCGTAGTAAAAAAATACTTTTACGCGGGGCTATGCTTTTGCCACAGCGTACGTACGCTGCGTATAGGCGTATCGTGAGGACGCTCGAGTGTATCTCGCCCTTACTGTTACTGTATTAGCAAGAAGAGTAGGAAGACCAGCCTGGAATTTGTCAAAGTACAGAGAAAAGCCGTTTTATGGAATGATGAAACAAAAATTTGCCTTTAGAAAAGCGACGGAAAAGGCTATAGAATTTTCTAAAAAGTCTGCAGAAACATTTTGTCTGCAAGTTTAAAGGAAGATTCAACTAAACTGATTGGAAGATTATCATGCAGCAAGATAGTGATTCAAAACACACTACCAATACAACCATCAGGGGCAGTTAGTGGTGCAAAGTTGAGCTCTAGACTTCAACCCCAAAGCTGTTTTATCTGCCAATGAGTAGACTGAAGGGACTCACCCCCCCTAAAACATGGAATAGCATCACAAAAATAGAAAGACAAGTTTGGTGATGTCAGTGGGTCACAGGTTTGATCCACCTATTTGAAGTAAAATATTTGCAACTAGATCCATTCATTATTTTTTACCCGCTTCTTCCATTTTTGGGTCACGGGGGTCGCCGGTGCCCATGTCCAGCAATCACTGTGCAAGGGGCGGCGTACACCCTGGACTGGTCGCAAGTCCATCACAGGGCCACATAGAGACAAACAAACATTTACTCCCTCACTCACACCTAGGGACAAATTAGAGTTAGCAATCAGCCTAACATGCATGTTTTTGGTCTGTGGGAGGAAACCGGAGTACCCGGAGAAAACCCACGCATGCATGGAGAGAACATGCAAACTCCACCCAGAAAGGCCCTTCCTTGGACCAGGATTTGAACCAGGGACCTGCTCGCTGAGAGGCAGCAGCTCTACCAGTTGTGCCATCGTGCTGCGTATTAAAGACATTTAACTTTTAATTTACTGGGTTGCAAGTCCATCACAGGGCCTATTTGCAACTAGATATTAAATATTATTCACTTTAATCTATTTTGATTCTGTTTGTTCCAATACTTCTGCTCACCTAAAAAGAATTGGTGCTCCATTACAAATAATGCTATACAGTAGTCCCTCGCTACTTGGCGGTTCGACTTTCATGGGCTCGCTCTTTCGCAGTTTTCAAAGTAAGATTGGACATGACACATAATTGACTGATGGATGAGCCACACAATCGGCATGGATTGTTTATTTATAATAATTTTTTTTAAATGATTTAGCTCATGCTGCACCTGTGTGCAACCCACAGGTGCATGGAGAACCTCCCTCCTGATTCTGTCATGATCTCCGCTCTCTGCCACCTACCAGCGATTGCAACGGAGAAGTGGGTATGGCTGAGAGTGCTGGCAGGTGGCAGAGAGCGGAGGTCATGACATGCTGTTCTCTTTTAGAGTGTTTAGAGTTTAGAAACATTGTTTAGAATATTGCAAGAGAGTGGGAAGGGCTTAAAACGCCTTCATATATATACATCGTATTTTCTGGTGTATAAGTCACTCCAGAGTACAAGTTGTATCAGTCAAAAAAAGCATAATGAAGAGGGAAAAAAAACATATACAAGTCGCTTCGGCATATAAGTTGCATTTATAAAGAGTCATTGCTGACCCGTCATGTTTATTATGTGTTTATTTAATGGTCAAAACAGCTTGATTTCGCCTGGGCAGCGCGGTGCTATCCATCCATCTATCGCGTCCGGAGCCGCTAGCTCTCCAGCGTTTCTTCGCCTGCACCAGCTGAGTGAAGCGAGCACGCACAGGAGGACTCACTGTTGAAGTTCTTCAAAATTGAAAAGTGTCAGTCAAAAATTGCATTATGAATATGGAGGGAAAAAAACATACATAAGTTGCATCGGTGTACAAGTCGCAGAATTGACAAATCTATGCAAAAAATTGCCATTTACAGTATACTCCAGAAAACACAGTATATATACTAACATAAACTACTACTTACTACTACTACTATTCCTACTTCACGGTTTTCACTTATCACGGTGGGGGCTGGTAACGGAACCCCCGCAATAAACGAGGGACTAATGTATTCTGTAATCACTGCTCCTCATGCCATGTTTCTGCCCATCCTGCCTTCATGCTCTTTGTTCTTCTGCCAGTTTCTGCCCCTCATGCCATTGTTTGTCTCCCTGCTTTGTGATGCCTATCACCAGTGGCGGTTCCTTCTATGTGCGAACTGTGTGGCCGCACAGGGCGGCCTCCAGCAGGGGGCGGCATAACATTGCGCAGTTTAGGAAAAAGAGAAAAGAAAAAGAAGAGGAGATGCCGCTCCTCGTTTTTTTTTATTTTTATATTTTACAACTTTTGTTTTTAACAACATATAACACAGAACACCACTACCGCGCTGCTCCTGGGCTGCCCTGCCCTTCATTTACAGTATTCCCATGTCATTAGTTTATCACCGCAGCAGCAGCTGCGGCCGCCCCACCTCCACTTTGTTTCGTTTTTGTTACGTGCCCGGAGGTGACACGTAAGTGCGGTCAGTGGAAAGATTGAAGGGAGAAAAAGCAAGGTGGTGCAGAGAAGAATTAAAAAGAGAAAGGCTCTGGAAACAGACACAGCTAAATGTACAAACATTGGCCCTCATGCACGAACCGTTCGTACGCACAGATTTGTTCTTAAACTGTACGTACGAGTGATTTAGGATCATTTGTGGCATCCAACAATGTTTTCGTATCCTAAGATTTTTTTTTCAGATACGAACAAAATTTACGTGTGGTCCAAAGCTCTCATATATTTTAGGAGCAGTCGGTCTGCTATCATCCAGACGGATTTTCTTCACTAATAACTCATATTTTGTTATTTAGAAAATATTCTGAGTTTAAAACAAATTAAATGCAACAACACAAATTGGTTAAATTAAAATAAAGCGGCTTCGTTTACACACTTCTCATGAGGATAGAAGGGTTTGTTGAATCTGACGTGGCATGTTCGTACGAACGCTTCGTACAAACAAAAGTAGGAGAAATTTAGGATAAAAATACGAACATGTTTGTGCATGAGGGCCAGTGACACATTTTTCATTCAAACAGCTGCAGTTTGTAAATGAGAGAGATCAAACAGGTGAGACATGATGATGTTGAACTTTGCCTGCAAACCACTGTTCAAGTTAATTATCAAGTCAATGAATTTTGTGGTGTGTGGCATTGTGACATAACATACTGTTTTATCATTTAAATAATATTATATGAGTCTGGTGATGACCTGCTCTATATGAAAAGTGCCCTGAGATGTTACGATGATTCAACCCTTTAATGAAATTGGCCTGAATTGATCATAAGTCTTTGAGGGGAGATTTGTGTTAGAGTTATGACAATTTTTATAATGCGATTTAGTTTCAGGAGCAGAGTCAGGAGTGATGAGAGGATTGTTCCTGTCCGTATGAAGGAACGGGTGAGCTGTTCTAACTGTGTGTGAACAAACTTTAGTTCCAATATAAACTCTTTCTGAATGACAGT